>SNQJ01S0199433.1:0-17075 GCA_010110895.2 Picea sitchensis | reverse complement strand
TGGTGTACTGTACATGTGTGTGATTGTTTATTTATTACTACTCATTATTGGATAATAATTCTACATTGATATAACATTTGAAGAAAAAGGATTATAATTATGTTATTACTGATTCACCCCCCCTCTCAGTAATCCAACACAATGGATATAGAGGTGGAGCGCAGGCGTTAACACCTCAACCCCTTCAGTCTTCGCAAGTAGCGATGGAATCGGGACCGTAGGTCCCAAGATCCATCGAGAGCTACCTTGACCATTGATCTTAACCCTTGTGTAGGTGAGAGAGTGGACTCGTCAAAGTACTGAAAGTCCCAAAGTGATCGGAACCGTCCACGGAAGAGGACATGTGGCGAAGGATCAGTGTTTCACTGACCCGCCGCTGAAGGAAGTCAAAGGGTAGAGTTTTATGAACTCGCGAGACCTGAACTCACGATTTGATCTGAACCGTTGGATCACAAGAGGGCCATGACCGTTGATCTGGGTGTGGGGATATCGGGAGTTTGGGGTTCGAGCTTTAGAAACATAGGCATTGGTTGTGTTCCAACTTCGCAAAATGCGAAGTCCCGACGAGTTCGGAACAATAAGCCCATGGTCATGACGAATGGTCATGTGGGTGGAATATTAAGGGAGGAGCTACCGAGGACCGAGATTTTGGGGATCAAAGAGTCAGAGATGGATCACGTTCATTATCCTGATACGAGAAATCACGACACTATCACAGCTGTCGATCGAGGGGATATCACAGGACCGTATATCTGGCCTTGGACAAAAACCAGAGATCAGGAATTCAGGAAAGAAGAGTCAGGGTTGACTCACTTGCAGAAGTCTCGAAGTCCCAAAATGTGAACTACCTTTTTATAGGCGTGCGGTCACAACCTGTGGTTGCATAGATGAATCTCACGCCTTGGGAATGTTTGCGTTGATGGGGTTTCAATAGGGCCCATAGATTAGATATCAGGATTTTAGTAGGAAATAGAAGAGCTAATCCGACTTTTGAACGGGAAATTTAATTTAGTTCTCTCTCAAAGCGACATGGGGGTGTTACAGTAGTGGATTTTCTAGAACACTATAGAAGTTCCAAAATGGATCACTAATTGAGGGTTGAGGAAGTCAATACCCTAACCCTACATGCTCATAAGCTATGTTAAATACCATACCACTAAGAGGAGAAGGGGTTCCATTCTATGTTAATGTATTTTGTTCAATAGTAGAGAAGAAAAAATGGGAGTCGGAAAATTAGAGAGAATAACATAGGGGGTTAATGTTTTGTAGCATCCTAACAAGCCACATGTCTTAGGTAACTCCATAGAGAGTGCCTTCTCCTTTGTACTTGAATTATTTCCATACTAAAGAAAAGAGAGTAGGGCAACCTCACCTTCTAGCTGGGTTTTCTCCCATAATGATTTCCCAGAGAAAACATTTGTGTTATTTTGTGGATGGTGTCTGATTGTATTTACTATTCTATATTTTCTGCATTTTATCTATTTCATGCACAAGCAAAAAACAATAACTAAAGATTCTAGAATCTAAAGGAATTTAACCTTCATAGTGTAGATTTTAGTTTTATTTATTAGATTTGTTGTGATGAACCGTTCGAGTGGAATATCCATGACTTTATAGATCATATTAGTACAAGAGTAGGTTTTCTTGGGGTATTTGTGGAAAGTTGTAGGGATCTAGGAATTGGTGTAAGAAGAAAGTTTTAAAACCCTAGCCATGGATGATGAGTCTTCTCATAACAACCCTCGAGATACAACATAGGAGAGTTTTGAAAGGCTGGAAGAGCAAGTCGATGGCATATCTTGCAATATGTCCCGCATCATGGAATCTCTAGCAATAAATATCATACTGTTTGGAGAAGTTGGAGGCTCAAAATCACTGATCATATTAGACGGGAAATCGAGTGATCAGGAAGACCCAAGAAAGGAGTCATGGAAAGAACCTGAGAAAAAGAAATTGAGTTCTAGTGTCATTAACCCTTCATAGTCCCTATTCAATATGGAAGTGAAAGTGGAAATAAATCCATACCAAGGTGAGATCGATGCATTAAAAATGAATCATTTATTGCAACAACTATAAGTTTATTTTAGCATTCACTATATAGATGAAGAGCAGAAGATTTCATTTTCTAGTTTGAAATTAGAGGGCCATGCTTTAAACTAGTGGGAAGTCCATACAAAAACACTTAGGATGGAGGGTGATCCACTAGTAACTAGGTGGGAGGACTTCAAAACCCTCATCAAGTCCTAATTATACCCTATCGGGTATGTAGAGGACTAATGGATCTGATGGAACTACTTCAGATAGAGGCAGGGGCAGAGTGTACATGAGTACACCACCAAGTTCAAAAAGATTTCCATCATGCTGGGTATCTCTCTGAAGAACCTATATGTACTCATACAATATCTAGGGGGTTTACAAAATCATCTACAAGAACAATAATTGGATGAGACATGTGTACAGGAACAATACTTGGAAAACATAGGCCAAAAGAAGGGGCATCCAAGTGGTTCTAAGTAGAAAGAGAATCAGGAAGCTTCCAAGGAGGGGAAGAAGAAGTGGAAAGGGGGAAATGATAAGAAGATGAAATCCACTACACATTAGTGAAAGGATCCCAACAACCATTTCAACCATCACAATATTGATGGTCACACCGAGGAAAAGTGTTGGAAACTACATCAAGAGATAAACTTGAAGAACCACTAGAAGAACAAAAAGAAAAAGAACCTTCTAACCACATATTTGAGCAACCAGGTTGACAATAAATATGATGTGGATGAAAATATTTTCTGCACATCTGTGTAGAAGGAAGTGAATCTGAGTATCCTTCACCACCATGAAGATAAGGATATGACCAAGCTCTTCCACATCAAGATTTAAGCCAAGAAGACCAAGTTAGATTGTTAAGCCCTATTATTGGATCATTACCCCTTAATTGGGGCATATTAGATTAGTAATGTTATTTTATTCATGTCGGCTTTAGGCCATTAGTTGTAATTATACCTCCTAGTCTCCTATATATACCAAGGAGACATTTTCATTTTGAATCATCTTGTACTTGAACATAAGAAGATAAATCCATTTCACATTAGTGAAAGGATCCCAACAACCATTTCAACCATCACAATATTGATGGTCACACGAAAGAAAAGTGTTGGAAACTACATCAAGAGATAAACTTGAAGAACCATCTTCAGAAGAACAAAAGAAAAAGAATCTTCTAACCACATATTTGAGCAACCAGGTTGACAATAAATATGATGTGGATGAAAATATTTTCAACACATCCCCAGGTAGAAGGAATTGAATCTGAGTATCCTTCACCACCATGAAGAAGATAGTCACCAAGCTCTTCCACATCAAGATTTAAGCCAAGAAGACCAAGTTAGATTGTTAAGCCCTATTATTATTGATCATCATTACCTCCTTAATTGGGGCATTAGATTAGTAATGTTATTTTATTCATGTCGGCTTTAGGCCATTATTGTAATTATACCTCCTGAATTCCTATATACCAAGGACATTTTCATTTTGAATCATCTTGTACTTGAACATTTGGCGGGTAAAAGGAGGTTTCAAGAGGTTTATTATCTGAAATTATCTCTTTCAAGACGCTATAATTTTTGAGGATTTCTATGCTATGCCGATATTTGGTTCTTAACATATGGTGCATCGAGTCAAGGTCTGCTCGCTGCCATAATGAGACAATCTTGGCATTTTCGCCATAACTTTTTTCTACAACTTTGAGAAAGAACGGCTTGGAGGATATTTAGGTAGACAGATCAAGGTATGTTGTCTATGTAATTCAAAATCTCCTAGGGCCTTATAATTTCGGAGATACAGCCCGCACAAGATAGGGTTCTGGAATCGCCTTGAACCGAAGCCAATACGTATTTTCGCCATAAATTTTTATGTAACGTTTGACCTCGAAGGGAGGATATTTACAAAAATTAGTAAGGTATCTTTGGTAAAAGTTAATATTCTGGGTCATCTTTAAATTTGTAGATACACCCTAAAGAAGGTGTTCCAGGTAAAAAAAAAAAAAAAAAAAAAAAAAAAAAAAAAAACAATCATAACTTCTTCTTTAGAGTATCCAAAATCAGTGGACTCGCTCATTGGATCGGATAGTCTATAGTATTCTTTGGGTGTGAGTTTCTAATTTTATATCAACGGGCTTGTGCGTGGCACATTATACAAGTGAGATCTCCCGGAAAGCACAAAAACTTCCAAGTTGTGGGAAGCTACCGTGAAATTCCATTCTGGCACATCCAATTTGATCGACCGGTAATTGGCAAGTAGAAGAAATATTAGAGAAATACATAAGAGAAAGTTTCATACCCGTAAGGGCCAAAAATTGGCATAATACAAGAAATATTGTCTAGAAGAACCAAATCTCCCCAAAATCAAGGTTCAAAAGTGATATCAATAACATGCCACCCAAAAGGAACTACACCAAATAAGCCTCCAAAAAAAAAAAAAAAAAAAAAAAAAAAAAAAAAAAAAAAAAAAAAAAAAAAAAAAAAAAAATAAGATGGATTCAATGGAAGCTAAGCTGGATACTAAGATAGATGGTTTAAAAGGAGATATCATAGAAGTAATGAGAAATTTCGTAATCGAGAAGACACCTAAAAGTGAAAATGCATCCCATGAAATTCATGATGAGGACACAAGGAAGGTGAATCAAGAATGAAGAAACTCCAACTTTGGTTTGAAGACCAACCCCATCTCTAAGATTGATATGAGGAAGTTTGATGGCAAGGACCCAATCACATGGATACTCGGGATGGAGCAATTTTTCGATCTCCATAATGTGCCACATACACAAAAGTCAATCGGGCTTTATATTTAGAACCTAATCACCTAGGTTGGTATCATGGCTTTGTTCTTGCAAATCACTCTTCACTAGGACAATTTTCACCAATAAATGATAGCACACTATGATGATAAGGAGCAATACCTTTTTAGCCAATTGATAAATCTCAAGCAAAAGGGTTCTTAATGGAAAGCACATTGAGAACTTCCAAAGATTGAAATGAAAAGGTAATCATATTCTTATGAGCACTTGACTGATGTATTATAGGAACTTTAAATGATAATATTCAACATGAGGTTCTCCTTGGGAACCCAAATCATTGGAGAATGACAAGGTGGCAAGAAATGTTGAGTAAAAAATATGGCTATGGCTACCAGAAGGACCAATCCTAACATCTATAGAGAGAACAATGCTCCTTCTCTAAAACATCTCAACCTACAAGTGTTGATACCCCAATTGAGGAAAGAAAAGAAAAAGGTTTATGCTGAATGTGACAGCTAAAGTATAGTAAGGGACATAAGTGTGGTGAGTGAAGAAATTATTCTACATAGATTTCAGGAAGAGGAAGAAGAACAAGAACAAGAACCATCTCTAAATAAAAATGTAGAAGATATTTCTTCTAAAAAGTTGACTCCCACGATATCGTAATGCATTGGTCAGGAATTAGCACTCCTCAAACCCTCAAGATCGGCAGACACATACTCAAAAAGAAATGGTAATGTACCTAATTGATTCTAGCAAGCATTCATAATTTCATTCACTATACCTGCCAAAGATCTCAATTGCTTTGTATATCCAACGCCAGAAAGTTTCAAGTAATGATTTCAGATGGAGGAACTATCAATTGCTTAGGAAAATCCAATAAGATCAATCTTACCATGGGGGAATATGTAATGAATAGTCCAAATGATTGTAACTCCATGGTGGTGAAAAATGTTGTACTAGGAATCCAATGGTTACAATCATTAGGAACAATGGCTTTTAATTTTCAAGAACTTTTCATGAAATTTTCATTGAAGGAAAAAGAAATTGAGTTAAGAGGTGCTCGCCAGGGAAAACCGAGAAGGTGATAAGCTCTTAACTAAAGACATGAAAATATTATTGTGTTGGGAATCAAGGCTGCTATTGCACAATCTCATGTCAGCCATATGTTCAAACATCTAAGCCATCTATTCCCTCAAGATCTCCAAACAGATCATTACAGCATCTTCAAATACTTTTGAATATTCCCAAAGGTCTTCCACCCACTCAAATCACGATCATGAAATCACCTAATTCTCGAGCACCTCCTAACATCACATACGTGATGTTCTACCAGAAGAGTGAAATTGAGCTATGGTTGAAGAAATGTTGGGAGGTCGACATTATTAGACCTAGCCAAAGTTCTTACTCGCACTAAAGTGGTAATGTATTCAAGAAAGATAATTATGCATGAGGTGTCCAGACATTATAGAGAGCTCCAACAAGATCACTATTAAAGATAAGTTTCCCCATTCCATCATTGATGAATTGTTAGACATGGAGCAATCTTATTTCACACAAAATTGATCTGCTCGGTATCGTGATTAGAATGAAGGGAAGAAGATATCCCAAAAACAACATTCAACTCAAGGCCATTATGAATTTTTGGTCATCATGCCTCTTTGCTAAATGCACTTCCACATTCCAAGGGTTGGTGCTAGCATTTTCGCTTCTTCCTTCAAAAATTGTGTTAGTAATTTTCAATGATATACTAATCTATAGCAGTCTTGGGAGTATCATGCATTATGCTGACAAGGTGCTACCACTAAAGATACCAACTATATGCCAAACCATCCAAATGTTTCTGAGTAAAGGAGGTAGACATTTAAGTCATATTGTATCTCATGAAGGTGTCAAGGTAGACCCTAACAAGATTAAGGCCATGATGAATCACCTCGACTCTGAAAACATTAAAGAATTTATAGAGATTTTGGCTTCATTGTGTTACTACCACAAGGAGTTCGAACTATGGAAGAATAGAAACACCCTTTAACAACACCAACTAAGAAGGATGAATTCTGCTGACCCGTGAGGCACCAGCTTCTTTGGAACAACCTAAAGAGGTGATGTAAGCTCCGCCTTGACTCCGAATTTCCAAACATTTCACAGGGAATGTGATGCTCGAAATGGAATTGGTGTCATCTCTAATGCAAGAAGGCCCCGGTTTGAAAGTCGGTCACCAAGGGAAATGACTCTCCCGACACAAACCCATTTATGAGAAAGAAATGAGAAATACTACATGCATTAAAGAAATGGCGCCCTTACCTAATAGGTATCACTTCAAGGTCAAAACAGACCAAGATAGTCTTAAATACTTCCTAGAACAAAGACTATCTCCAAGAACAAGTTGAAAATGGGTAAACGATATTGCTATGATTTTGAATCATCTATAAAAAATGGAAGAAAGTTCAAGTTGTGGCAGATGTACCAAGAAAGGATGAAGATGTTGAGGCCTTTCTCCTCAGGATATCTTGATCATCCAACCATTTGGATAGAAGCAAGTGGGGATGAATGGAAGAACAAAGGTGCTATGTGGACCTCATTGAAAGTTATTAAAAACAGATTCCGCATCGATAATTTACATGGAAAATGATTCAATATGGTACAAAAGATCGCTTATATTTATGTAAGAACTCCCTAACTCAAAGGTGCTATTGAATTGCACACCTCTCCGGTAAAAGGGCACTCAGGATTTTTGAAAACCACTATAGAGTCAAGTAGGGATTTTTTTGGGATGGCCTAAAACCGATGTTCAAGGTTTGTGGTAGAATGTTTAATTTTCCAACAAAACAAGGTGGAAAAAAATAAGACCCTAGGTATTTTACAACTATTATCCATCCCAAGTCACTGGAGGAGATTTATGGATTTCATCACAAGGTTACCAAAGTCTAAAGGAAAGAGTGTCATCATGGTGATTGTTGATAGATTCCCACCAAGTACACACACACTTTTAGTACCTCTCATCCCTTCTAAAGTTAGCAGCCATACACCGCATTCATGGAGACAGCTCAGTGCTTAAGCATAGCAACCCAAAGATTGCCGTAGGTGCGACGTAGATCCCATATTCACTGGATATTTTGGACATAATTATTTTCTTATTTGGGTACTCAATTGCCCATAGGTCATCCTATTATCCTCAATCTGATGGACAAATTGAGATAGTGAACAAATGTCCGGCATGATACTTTCAAGCTTTGTCTCCGGCAAAGCAAACACAAGGGTTCAAATGGCTACCCTTGGCAAAATGGTGCGTATAACACTTTCTGCTATCGGCAACATAAATGATACCATTTATGGCACTTATGGATACACCTTCCATCACTTCTTCTAAAAGAAAAATCTAAGGTTCAAGTAAAGGGAAGATCACATCGAGAATTACAACAAGTTCTCCAAATCTTCAAGGACAACTGACCCATGGCACAAAATCGCATGAACAACAAGCATATCAACATAGAGAAATAAGTTTTGATGTAGCGGATTGGGTATTTTTAAGACTACAACCATAAAACAGATGTCCCTCAAGGCTTCAATACATAATAAATTATCACCAAAGTACTATGGCCCTTTATAAGGTGTGTTGCAAAAGATTGGCACAATGGCATACAAATTGGAGTCAAGATCTCACCGAAAGACACCCAAGCCCATGTTTCATGCTTAAAGAAGGTTATGACGACAAGATCTCGGTTCAAACTACATTTCCAGAACATGACGAGGAATGAAAAATCATATCGGATCCCTCAAGCCATCAATCGACACAAGAATTCGCTAACCGAGGAATAGATCCATTTCGTAGTATCTCATTAAATGGAGGAAACTAATGGGTCAAGATTCCACTTGGAAGATGAGTCTTTTATACGTATATCCAGAGCTAATCAAGCCATGACAACACTTGTCTCGCGGGAGGGGCTATTAAGCCCTTAATATCGCCCATACACCTTAATTGGGGCATATTAGATTAGTAATGTTATTTATTCATGTCGGCTTTTAGGCCATTAGTTGTAATTTTACCTCTAGGTCTCATATGTATACCACATTTTCATCTTTGAATCATCATCTGTACTTGAACATTTAAGTAAAGAGGTTGCCCCTCGAAGAGGCTTATTATCCAAATTCCTTTCAAGCAAGAGTACTTTTTTGAGGATTTTCTATGCTACATTAAGATATTATTCTCAACATATAGATGTCTGCTCAACTCTCTAGTTCATAGAATAGTGTTAACAGCAAATGGGATCAACAAGCTTGAATGGAGCTCAATGATCATTCATCCCGCAGAACAATAAAAAAGGATGTAAATATCAAGGTAAGGAAACTGTGTGATATTAAATTTGTTGTAAGTGTGGATTTTATAAAAATATTAGAATTGGATGTAGTACCAATCGATGTATGGAAAATTAGTGTTTGGGAATCCCCTCGAGATGTATATAGGGATGCATTATTCATGTGGAGAGCCAACCATTACCACCTCATCAAGGATGGGAAGTCTTTCATCATCAATCCACACAAAGGAAAAATAAAAAATTTCACCTGTAAGTGCCAATCAAGCTAAGAAGTTGATCAGTTCTAGCAAGAAATATTCTTTACTTTTCCTAAAGGAAAATCAATATGGTGAAGAGTCATTAAAAGTAAATACATCCTTGGAAGGGTGTATTGAGGAGAAAAAAAAATGAATTGGAGGATTTATTAAACGAATACATGGAGGCTCCAAAGATCCTAAAGGATTCTCACCTAAGAGGAAGTGGAGTACGAATCCACTTTTGCTGACCTTCACAAGACAATGCATAGATAGTCCATTCGAAGAAAAAAGAGTAAAGAAGCACTTGTAGTAGTTATTGGAGTAGGGAGTGATTCAACCGGCAATTCTCACCTTTTTGGGCCACCCAACAATTGTTCCCACAAGGATGTGACTTGAGAATGTGTATCAATTACAAGGAATTGAAATAAATATTACCCCTAAGAATCACTACCCTTCCTGTAGATCAGCTGATCCGCGACAAGATGTAGAATGCCAAGTACTTCAGTAATATGAATTTGAAATTAGGATATCACCAAGTAAGAAGTCAGCAGAAGATACTTTGAACATTTCCCCTTTAATACAAGGCATTCTGCATGATGGTTGCCATTCAGCTTAGAAGTAACACACCAGCCTACATTTATGAGACTAATGAATGATTTACTACACCCACATCTAGATTCATTTATACGCTCATTTGGATGATTATATATCGTTTTATAGTGCTACCTATGAGGAGCACATGTCACATATTATGCTGGTGTTAGAGACCCCAAAGAATCACTAGCTACTGACCAATCTTAAAAAGTGCGAGTTTGCTCAACAGTCCTTGGTGTATATGGGGTATGTCATTGGTGAAGGAAATCTCAATATAGATCCCACTAAGATGGATGCCATCATGAAATGGCTAGTTCCTACAAATTGAACATAAGTTAGGATCTTTGTTGGGGTAAGATAGTACTTATGGAAGTTTATAGCATCCTTTCAAGATGTAGTTGTGCCACTTCATACCATGATAATTAGTGGTAAGAGTTTATATTGGGGGAAGAATCAACATAAGTCATTTGATGAGATGGAAATAAATATCAATCAAGCACCGATACTTGCACTGCCAAACTTGTATAATCCCTTTGATGCGGAGACATATGCAAGTGGAAGCACAAGGTGTAGAATTCTCACAAGGAGGAGGTCTATCATGACATTCTAAATAATTTCATGGGCGGCAAGCACCAATTCTACACAAGTATTCCTTTGGTACAAATATACGTGCAGTGAAAGCACTAAAGGATGGAAAGAAGACCATCATCCACCAACATATCACTGGGCCAAGCCCATTATTTATTACATGCCTAGAGTAAGTTGCTAAATAAAATCTCAAGCACTACAAATGATAGGGTTTTGCAACAATTTCATCTAGTCATCAAGAATAATAAGGGAAACACTAATAAATTGGCATAATGATTTCAACACCACCCACATCCAAGATTACAACTTTAGGAACTCTGACACACATGGAGCCTCTCACCCATGATGCATACAAATAGACATACACAAAATATGAGGACTCCCAAGGAGGTGTTGAAAAACTACATGGTCTAATTCATATAGAAGAAGGTGACAAAAAAACTGACTATCATTTCTAGAATTATTTACTCTACACCCCTGGAGCAAGCTTTGTAGTCCCTAAAGGTAATGAACGCAAATCCCATCAGAGATGCAAACACTTCCAAGGTTGTAGGACATTCTTGGTGTTAAAGATAGTTTCCAACTGCAGAGAAATGGTCGAGAATGCATGAAGATGTAGCAAAAATATTAGAGTATGTATACTTTGTTGCACCATCAAGCCCAATAATAGGAAGCTACACGATCCCTAATTCTACCCACCAACCTGGGAAAGTATTTCCATTGATGTTGTTGGAGTTTACCAACCACTAGGAAGGCATGACTATCTATTTGTGGTAGCTGGACATGCTCAAATGTAATATGTGCATTCTCTGCCTGTAAAGGATTATCAAAGAAAAAGAAGCTTATGGGACATGTTGTTTGAATAGGTCTGGGTTCACTTTGGCATACCAAAGACCATCATCTCAGACAAGGATACCAAATTATTTGGACATTTACCAGGGAGAAAATGTAGACATTGTTGAATATATTCAACATTCCATCCATTTTATTCTGTGGGAAGAAAAAAATATTCAACAAAACTTTGGTGCAACTTTTGATGGGTTAAAATTAGAAGCATCCAACCTTATGATGAAAACATGATCTACATACAATACTCTTATAATAGAATAGTCCACAATTCTACTGATAAGTCACCTTTTAAAACTTGTTTTGGATACTAAGCAATTTCAACTCTTTTGATGTTGTATATGGAAATCAAGGATGAGTGAGGGAGAACCTCACAGGGGATTCATTGAAAGAAGAAAAATATGTTGAGAAGATCAGGAAGATGGTTTCTACAAAGGAGATCACTGAATAAAGTCACCAGAAAATTACAAGGCTAGACATGAAATAGGACCAACACATAATGGAGAGAACATTTAGAGTGGGATAAAAAGTATGGTTACAACTGAATAAAAAATGGCTACACGATCCTATTAAGAATATCAAGGCTATGTAGTATGTCCCTTTTGAGGTATTAAATAAGGTGCGAGATAATTCCTATAGACTCAACCTACACCAATACATGCACATTTACTCAACAACGAATGTGGAGAATCTCAAACTCTAAGAGCCTTCCATGTTGGATTAGGAGGAGGAGTAGGTCCTAAATTCCATAGAGGAATTAGCACTATATGCTCAGGTAGAGTTAGTAGAGGACATTGTTTTGCAGAATAGGTCCATAACTAAAAGACATGGGAAACATGACCTTTGGAAAATCAAGTTAAAAGGACAAATTCCATGCAAAGCAAAGTGGTAATCCAGGGAGAAGGTAGAGGAAATTTTTCACCTCATTTAGTAAAATATTTAGACCAAGCATCTCCATAAATGGGGAGGTATGATCCATGTTGGATACTCATATTATTTTTCATCTATATTAGTACTTTAGGTGGTATGCCAATGTATGAATCAACTTTAGGCAATTATTTCATATCATCCAAATTTGGAAATTTTAACCAAAACCATCTCAAAATATTTGGCCATCTTTTGAGGCACTGTAAACAAAATTTTTATATTTTCCAAACCTTACCATGGATAAATATTTTATATTCTACATATCTAGACCTTTCCAATGGTACAATAATCACCCTACCAAGTTTTGTATGTGAAAGTTATGTCACCTGCAAGTTGACCTACTGTATTAATCACCATGTTGCAAGTGGATGCCACACCAAACTCCATTACTTAGACACATGGGGATAGCCATGTAGTGGATTTTCTAGAACACTCTATAATATCCAAACCTGATCACTCAATTAAGGGTTGAGGAAGTACTAATACCCCAACCCTATATGTAGCCATTTCAATTCATTTTTAAATACCCAGTCATAGGGAGGGAGGAGAAGGGGTTCTATTCTCTGTTATTGTATTTTGTTCCATAGCTAAGAAGAATAACTAGGAGTGGAAAATTAAAGAGAATAATAGAGAGGGTTAATGTTTTGTAGCAACCAAACATGCCACATCTCTCACTCATGAGAGTGTCTTCCTTTGTAATTGCATTACCTACAATGTGGTGAAAAGAGAGAGAGCAACCTCACAGCAACCTCACCTCTCAGTTAGTTTTCCTCTCCTGTAATGGTTTATGAGATAAATTTTACTTTTATTTTGTGGATGGTGTGATTGTATTTTAATGCTTCTCTATTTTCCACTTTTATCTATTTCATGCATAACCAAAAAATCAGTAACCAAATATTATGGAATCTAAAGGAATTTAACCTTCATGAATTCATCTACTGCATTTCAACCGTTCCAGCCTGAATAGAATATCCACTATAGTTTACAAATAATGAATGCTCTAGCCCCATGCCATTTTGAGAAGAATAAGATATATAGATGTTTTCTTTCTGCCTTCAATTTTGAGAGTTTAATGGAAATAAGACAAGAAGTTAGTTATATATATAGTTATATATATATATATATATATATATATATATATAGGTATATGTATATATATATATATTTATTTATTTGATAATTATTAGGTTTACAACCGCGTGTATTTATACACACAAATGAATATAGTCATGTCCATATTGTCCAATGGAGATGACGATCCTTACAATAATGATATAACTAATAGTTGAAGAATTTTTTAATATACAATAAGGTATATTACAAGTCATCCCTACCTAAAAATATTCATCCTCGAAGCATGGGTAAGGAATAAAAGAGTGTTGATTGCACCATTGGTTATTTTTTTGTCAAAGAAATTTGATTCAAATTATGAAATTGCTTCATCACGTGACACAAAATGACCACATAGCTTATCTTGATCCTTAACCCATTCCATAATAAATACTCAATGACTTGATAATTCCAAGTGCATATCTAGTATGACTACCTGAGGCAAATGCCCAAAAATAATTCTAAATTTCAAACCAATTTAAGCTTTTGCCTCATAGTCCATCTCCCATAAAAGACTTGATTCCCATTCATCAACTACTTGCAGAAAATCTATGTTAAATTTTCTGACATTGCGAATATAACCAACAAGTAAACGAAGAATAACCATTTCTAAAGCAATGGTTTTTCACACACCTGGATGTTGAACTTTTACAACAAAAATTTTCCCATTAGGTCGAAGCTTGTTCTAATAGACTTGGCAAAATGAAGCTGTAACAATTGGTTGAAGGGATATCTTAGGAAAACTATTCTCTATTGGCACTCCAAGTTCTTTCTCTATTATATCTAATGCAATTTCAGTTGAGAATGGTACAATGCGATATTGCAATAACGATAGCTCCTCAAGGTATGCTGGTGATATTATATCAGGGCAGGATGAAACAACTTGAGAAATTTTAACAAATGTAGGCCCAAGTTGTACTAGTGTATATCAAATTTCAGCCGCTTGTTTCTTAAACATGGAATTCGAATGCCCGAGGATACCATCAATGTAGCATATCCCGAATGAGCATCCAATTGTCAATCCTTTATGCAGTAAACACTGTAAAAGAGGAAGAAATCACTTACGATAAATTAAAGAAATTTTGTCTAGATCATACTTATCCAACAACACGTCCTTTGACATCCCTACTTCAAATACATATCTCGAATACTTCGAAATTGTGTTTGTATCACTTGGGTTTTTTTCCATTTTCACCTCTGAAATGTCACGCACGAAGACCTGTTGGAAGGAGAAGAAATATGGAGTCGATACTGACACCATTTTTATACTCTAGAAGTGACTAAGGATGAAAATATGGCAGTCTCTTTATATCAGAGCTCATATGACCTAATGCATGACTAGGTTTTTCTTCGATAATTTGAGAAAGTGCCAAACATAGATTGTCATTTGGTAGAGGATTCAATGATTTGTTTGTTTTCCCTGTATCTTCGTTTGCCACCCGTTTATCTTCTAAGTTGGACTTGACTACGAAGGAAACATTGGCATTCTTTCTTCTTTGGTTATTACCATAAAAAACAAGTGTTTTTTCCACCTCATTGATTTCTTTATTGTTTTTTGGTATCCTCTTTCGAACTGTTTTATTCATTGCATATCTCTCATCAACACCTTTTCCCTCTTCCACCACTACTTCTTGCACATGATTTTCAACAAAGGAAGAATTATTTTTTCCTTTTTCATCCTCCACTATAGTTTCCTTCACAATTTGTCCTTCGTCTTCCTGGGTAACAATACTATTTTTATACCTCATACGAGGAGGAAATTCATTTAGTATTTTCGTTAGACTTCCATTTCCATTTCTCTTTCAATTTTTGACATTCTGTTTCTGGATTGTTTCATCAATGGAGGGATCTCTAGTATCATGTAGAGACTCAAGAAATTCCATTATTTTGGCTACCAACTCTTCCTTATTTGTCCCTATTTTAGAAATACGAATATCCAAAAAATCACATAGATTCAATAAGATTTCCTTGTTATATTTGTGGAGTTTATCCTGTAATTTTAACTTGAGTTTTTCCTCATTTTCACCCCATACAAAGCCAAAAAACTGTAAGATGTTATTTTTCATATGAAAATTCTTCCCCCTCTTTCCATAAAGAAGAGTGTGAACAAGCTTTAAAATTTTGTCTGCCCTACTCCTTTTGTGTACTCTATCTACAAAATTTGGGATGTCTTTGAGAGACATGTCCCTCTTCCCTTTTCAATGATGAAATATTTAGGCTTCTTCTCCTCTTCCTCGGAAACAAGGAAGCACTCAATCGTCTTTCTTACTTGAGATGGTAGATTGACAACATGCGTACAAGCTTCAATTCCCTTCTTTGATACTTCAAGATGATCATCTGACACCTTCTCGATGAATTCAACATTCTTGTTGATTGACGAGCTAAGGGATACAAACTCCACGATTGTCTCATCCATCACAGTTAGGGTTCCAAAAGGAATATCGAGAGTTTCTATGAGGTAATTGAAGTGTTATGAGGTAAAAGAGGTAGTAGTAGATTCATCTGAATCAGAGGGTGCAATAGGCCCTTGAGAAGAATATTCTTTGTGCTTGGGTTTTTTTTTTTTCTAGGAAGTTTACCATGTTCCTTCTATGATTTTTTCTTGGCATCCTCATGTTCATATTTTACTTCAACTATTCTTGTATCTTTGTCATATTTCTATTTTTCAAATACTTTATTTATTGACTCAATCAGTTTATTCTTAAATTCATCAATAATGGTGGTTATATCTATGGAATATGTATCCATGGTATATCCACAAAAAGGATTTGGTAATTTTTTTTATTGGGTCTAGCAAATTTTATTTACTGAGTTGGTAAATTTTTTTTGCTAGGTCTAGTAAATGTTTTTTTACCGAGATGATAATTTTTTTTATCGATATAGTAAAAAAAACATTACCGAGTTTGGTAATTTGTTTACCATGCTCTCATACTAATTTAAAGTAGATTATATATATATATATATATATTATTTGATAATTATTAGGTTTACAACCATGTGCATTTATACACACAAATGAATATAGTCACATCCATATTGTCCAATGGATGTGACCTTACATTAATGATATAACTAATAATTAAAGGACTTTGTAATATACAAAAAGGTATATTACATAATTATTTTGCACTTTATTGTGGATGGGGGAGCAGATTCAGAAGCCCCTTAAAGGCATGAGATGGAACTTTGAGTTGCTTGGATATGCTGACACTATCAATACTTATTTTACTCATGGGTCTACCTGTTGAAGGTATAGTAGAATCAACATTTTAATGTGTAGTGAGTGGAACTTCCATAGAATACCCAAAATATACCTATAGGCTAGTGTTTTCCCGTTCACATGTAATACCTTAAGCTTTCGTATGATTACCATCATGGAAAGTAATACACCATGAAAATGTAATTACTATGTACAATACTAAATCACCAAAGGTGATCAAGAGAAGTATTTTTTCAACACTTGACCATTGGCAAGGAGTTCCTCAATCTCCCCTTCCAAAGTTCTAAGTTTGAAAGTCCCAGATCCAATTCTTTTTTGAATTTGAAATGGACCAAGACACAACTATTCAAATTTTGAATGTTTACTTTTAGGATAATTGGATTTGTCCCATTTTAGCCCTAGGTCTCCTACTTGAAAATATTTATTACTGACATATATCTTAACAA
>SNQJ01S0199432.1:7421-20756 GCA_010110895.2 Picea sitchensis | reverse complement strand
TTTAGGCCATTAGTTGTAATTTAGATTAGTAATGTTATTTTATTTATGTCGGCTTTAGGCCATTAGTTGTAATTATACCTCCTAGTATCCTATATATACCAAGGAGACATTTTCATTTTTAATCATATTGGACTTGAACATTTAAGTGGGCTAAAAGGAGGTTTCCCCCTCGAAGAGGCTTATTATCTGAAATTATCCCTTTTTCAAGGCGTTGAGTACTTTTTATGAGGTTTTTCTATGCTATATTGATATTTGGTTCCTAATAGATTTTCACACGGAGGGCATGACATATGATTTCTTATGGGAATGATTTATCAGTGACCTCAAGGATGAAATAAGAGCCTAGGTCATCATGGCTCACACTCAGACTTGGTTGGAAGAAACTAAACGTGCCAAGGAAGAAAAACGGGGTCATCTTGGCCCAAAGAAGAAAACCAACTTAAAAACCCTGCCAAAATCCCACCACACCTTTTCCTCAGCCCCCTCCTCTCAAGGTCTAAAAATTAACATGGGTAGAAATGGTTTAACGCCAACTCAAGGGCATTCACTACAATGGTGATGATAAATACTTTCATGGGAAAAAGTGTAAAGAAAAAAAACTTTTTATGGCCATTTCAGAGGATGTTTCTCATGAAAAAGTTTGATTTTTCACCCAAAGAAGATGATCCTACACCACCCTCTGATCCTCTGGAAGTTGAACCATTGATTTCAATGAATACTCTCACTGGTTTTTCTGCTCCCAAAACCCTCAAATTGATTGGTTACATTAAGCACAGGAAATTCATCATCCTAGTTGACAGTGGAAGCATTCATAATTTCATTTGTCTTCACCTTGCTCAAGAAGACGATTTATATATCTGTGTTGTCAACAATTTTCAAATCATTATTTCCAATGGTGTTTCTGTAACATCTCTCTCTACCGAGCATACTATTATTGACTTATTCTTTGAGGACACTGTCTTGCAAGTGATCTAGGTATGGAACATTGTGATTTCATTCAGATTATGGGTTATATATGATGATGTTGAGGTGTTATATTTGATTTATTATATTGATGTACATATATGTTGATAGGTGATTTTGACGAGTCGTCCTAAGTGTGCAGGACACATGATAGGTTATGGATGTCGGTGGCATCAAAGGGATTCCTTGGACTCCGGATTGAGTTAGGGAGTGGATTGTATTGTTTGAGTATTTCATTATTATTCACATATGATGTATGATGGATTTTAATATGATTTATGTATATGGATTTTGACACTGTTTTTGTTAGTGGATGTAGGCTTAATGATGCTTTCTAATCCGACTCACATAAGGAGTAAATGGGCCTTTCACATAAACCAAATATTGAGGGAGAGGTGTGGCAATGTCCCTGTCATATCCTACTATCACCCCCGCCATGACCAAAACTGTAGGTTAACAATTACCCAGTCTGGGTGGTCCACGATGTAGTGAGGGAATACTAAGACAATCGCTCATGAATATTTCTAAGGGGCGTGCAATAAGGCAGAGTCCTTATTCCTTAGAATCCCTTAGTCTCTCACAAGGTCGGCTGAATTGATTTTTTACTCCAAGGGGTTGGACAAACATCCAAAACAAGTCAACGTGAGTGGCACCCTTGGAGCACGAAGATGCATCTTGAAGGGCACATCGCACTGCAACTTGGGTCAATAAACATAAGTGGACTAGAAAACATTGGAATAATTAGACCTTGTTGGATTAAAATAATTAATTAAACAATAGATTATTAGTTATTAAATCCTAACAGAAGTCTAAGTCCAAGTCTAAAATTAAATAAAGGACTAAATGAATCGTGACATGAGTTAAAGATTTGAAGTAAATCAAATGTTAGGAAATAGTAAGTAAAAACCTAAAGAATTGATAAAATGCACATGTGTGCATGAAATTATTAAAAAGGAATCTTTATTTAGAAATAAATAACAACTTGAGAGAATGGGTTGTGCATAGAATAGAATATTGAGTCAACCAACCCTAGTCTAACTAGAAGAAGACTCTTAATCCAACTCTAACTAAAATATAGTTAAGAGACACACATTAATTAAAGGATTGGGGAACTAAGAGACAACTAAGAGGAAAAATAGGAACACATCGGGAAATGTGAGGAAAAATGGATTTTAAATAAAAATAAAAGAGAAATTACTTGTGCAACCTGGGGAGAGTGTGACACATGTAGTGGGTGAATAATCCTTTAACTAAATTATTAAAACTTAATGAATTATGCATGAGGGACAGATGCTTGTGAGGAATATTTCTATAAAACAAATGATGTAGAAGGGAAGGGGATCGAACTTTTGGGGAACATTTTTATGTTGCCAAATTTTTTATTGACTGTGTTTTACTTGTGAGAGTTGGGACTCTGAGCTTGTGAAAAGAGTGGAATCTCTTCCTTGCGTGGCAATATTGGAAGCTATTATGTTCTGGTTTTTTTTCTTGGACCCTTTGCGGCTCGGGGGGCTAAGGGGGAAGAAGAGTACCCCTAGCGTTGGTTGGGAGGTATCGGTGAAGTCTTTGTGATTAGAAAGCAAAGGAAAGGAAGTATCACTAGACTTGAAGGCCATCTTCATTATGAAAAATTCATTGGTTCTGGTATTTTTATATTCTGAATTCATTGATATTACGAGAGTATTCGTATAATAGATTTATTGAGTCACTGTAGAATCATTAGAGGGTCTGAATTCAAAGTGTTACGTTTTATTCCAAACAAATAATAGTTACAATGTTTATATTTAATCCTCTCTATAATTTTGGACATTTTTCGTACTCTAATCGAGCAGCCTGACCCTCGGTGTAAAATGTGAATTTTATTGTATATAGTCTATTTTAAATTATGTATTTTCATCCATGGTTGAAGTATGTGTGAGAAGATTTTTTAGTTGAGATTATGTTAGGAATTTTACAGCGCCTTGTTCGCTGGACAAATAAGGATGTAGTTCAAACTGTATTGTGAGTCTCTGGGTAATATGCATTTGAAATCCTAAAATTAACCATATCATTTTTTTCTCCGTTGAATTCATTGTTGAACCCAAGTTACTTGCAGGAAGAATTCCTATGTTAAATTCAATTTAAATCCAAGGTTTTTGGGACCGAGGGAGGCATGTTAAAGTCTCGGAAGTTGAATCTTAACCCATAGTGCATAAGCATTTTTCCTTAACAAATTCATGCATGTGACCTTGGGCTAGAACCTAGTGCTATCCAAAGGGAACTATTCGAAGTTTTGGGACCCCGGAGCTCCGGAGGTTTGTCAAACCTAACACTCCTTTCCACCCAAAGTGTTTACCGACTAAATTTGGTCGTAAGCCGAGTTGAATGGCAGTTGTAGGTTAACCCTACTCTTCCACCTTTCTTAGTAAAATTTAGGATTTTAGTCTAATGGCTAATGAATATTCTACTCACACGGGAGTCTACAGTGGAGATCCACTTCGGAACTCCAGGCTTCAGGGATTTCCTCTGCTTACACAACTTGATAATGTTCCACCTGGATTACCGAACCTCTGAAGAGATAGGATATCTAATGGCTCACAATACTCATTTGATCAATGACTGTTGTCCACTATGGAGTTCATAACTCTGGGAGTTTCTCACCTTTTTGTGACAACGACTATGTTTCTTCGACGTACTGAATCCCGAATAACTCGGAGATCAACAGTTCCCATACCTTGCTCCAATCTATAGCTAGAAGAACTCTAGGCTCTGGGCTTCGAAATTTTTTGTAGCTACAACTCTCGATACCTCCAAACTAGCGAAGGTCGAACCCATGGATCTAACAGTCCATGATTAACCATTGAAAATGGTCAAGATTAATTCTGGGCTCTGGGAGTTTGGGGATTTTCTCACCAATTCAAATTCCACACACCACCTCTCGATTGGCTGAATTTCAAAAACTCGGAATATACAGACATGTGTACACAACGTTCGACGGTAAGGATTTAATCTGGACTTCAAGACTACATGATTTCCTTAAATTTTAAACAACTCGACTCAGTTTCGTCGGAGCGTCGAATTACCAAACCTCTAAAAATCGAAGGCTCATATATCTAACAGTCCTCGATTGATCGCTACATCTATGAATTTCCTTCACTCTAGGAATTCATAGCTTCGGGGTTTATTATCCTTAGTTAGTTACAACTCAAACTTATCTAATCATTGAACCCCTTGAGGATCCAATGGCTCTCATTCACCCATCAATCTACGATGTAGACTCACTCCGTGACTTCATGATTCGGGGCTCACTCAGCGCAACCAAATAAGGTCTATCGAAGTAACAAATCCCAAAGGTATTAGGGTTTTTCAAGTGCGTATCTCCTATCTGATCGAACAGTCATGGGGATTTGACCCCTCGCAGTCATATCCTGACTGCTACCTCCTTGGAAGGGATTCCACTCGTTGATTTTCTTTCTTTAACCATGCACACGCTTATTCTCCTAAGTGTTGGATTATAAATGTTGATTGTGCGCTTCCACCTCCCCTGTGTAAGATTGCTCTGTCCCTCCTGAGCTTCTTCCTTCTAATTTTTAATACCTATGCCCGACCTGAGAGAGGTCTATGTGTACACTGAGTGTTGTCTCTCCTGAACATGGGATTTCAAGAAGCCTATCTACACATTTTTGGAGTTGTCTCTTGAAGGGTTGCACTGTGACACCCAGAAGAGAGAGACTTCAGGTTCCTTACAGAACTTATTAATTCATTCTCAGAACATACCTTCACTCATTGCAGAATTTTATTCATCATTTTAACAGTTAGTTTACAAGGTACATAGTAAGATTATGATCTTTGCTATGCATGGAAGAGATTTTTCTCTTCTCCTCCTTTCCTCCTTTAAATTGTTAGGTGGATCAGACATCTATATACCTAGTTGTACCCTGTAGGGTTGTCACCCTCATTCCAGCGAACCTAATAAGGTTGAAGTTGTCATAATGATAGATTTCTTATTAATGGTCTCTGGTTTTTACTATAAATTTATGTCCAGATATTAATGGAATCATTTTGATCCTTAAATTGAATAAGATGATGACTTTGTTGTAATAATATGCATTGGGCATTATGAAATGTTGATCATGTGAATAGATTTTTCTATGTTGAAGAAAATATAGCTAAGTATGTTGGTAAATATAATTGATGTTTGGATTAGACAGAAAATATGGAAATTAGATACTTCCTTGTTCCTCAGAACAGTCACCAGTCCTGAGACCTTAAGTGGTCAAGATCAATCGGATGAATCGTGAACTTGAGCATTGATTATGTATCTTGGAGTTCCTAACCTTGCAGGTAGCTTGGATGGGTAGATATTCTTGATTTCCTTGTATGATGATTTATTATGTTAGAAGCAATGATGGTGTGTGATGAAATTGGTTGTGGTTGATATTGAATAATCGTGACGTTTACGCTAGTTGTATGTGATAATTAATTGATATGGAAGATCGTTAATACATTGAAGTTGCATCTAAATATAGTTGTCCAATGAGATGAATGAATTAGATTGTGTATGACTGAAGTATGTTAATATCATGCTTAACTTGTTGTAATGATGTTTTCTTAATGTTTTAGAGGAAAAAAAAACTATCTGTTACTGTTATCAATTGTTTATGACGTAACATAGGGGCTATTACATATGGTATCAAAGCCAGGTTCAACCCTGTGACATTGGACCGTTACGCCATCTGTTGTGTTAAACGAAATGATTTAAGTATATCACTAATAAAAATATGAAATTTATCTTGCAGGTAACCATGGTTAGAGGACGCAAGCGAAGTAGATGATGTGGTGCTGGAGGAAGAGGTATGACACCTCTGATAACATCCACACCCAAAAATTCTAATCCTCGAGAAGATGAGAAGAATGTTGATCAAGAGAAGATTGTTGTGGGATATGTAGTAAGTATGAAGAGATCCTTCCAAAGGATGTCAGAGGCGTTGATCAACCGCTTGGATAGAGATGAGGGCAGAGCGTTTGTTCCCAATGAGGATTCATAACACACCCCAGTTGGTAGTAGTATAATACACCTATAACTTGAGAAAGTGAAATTTCCTGAGTTTTGGGGTGCCCCAAACGACTTAGTCATCGAGGCATGGGTGGAGAACATGGAGATGTGATTCGCACTTCATGATTACACCTCCAACATGAAAGTCCGCATGGAGGTCTTTCAACTGAAGGGGAGTGTTTTTCTATGGTGGAAGATGCTCCTACCTCAACTAAACATGGTCGTCAAAGACATGTCATGGGAAATGTTCGAGGCACGGTTCTAGGAGAGTTATTTTTCCGAAGAATTCATTGAGCGTCATCTTAATTAGTTCAACACCTTACAATAAGGTGGTTGTATGGTACCAAAGTATGAGGCCATATTCATGGAGCTACTTAGGTATGATCCACATCTAAACAAGGAGTTAAAGGTCAATAAGTTTTTGTTTGTCCTTAAATTCAACATTCGTGCGAAGGTGAGGATATTAATCCCTCATACTTTGCATGATGTGGTTTAGAAGGCTCTCATAGCTGAGGAAGAGATGAACAGTGGGGGTGATGGAAAGACTCCTTATAGACAGACTAGACATATGTCATCAGGAGCGCAACAACATCATGCACCATATAGACATACTGCAAGGAATCGAGATATGCCTAGAGGACCTATGCTTACGACACCATGGCAACAGAATCCTTAATAGAGGACTCCTTACAGAGGACCACAACAGCAACAACATCGACCACAACATCATTTTAGGCATGTCCAACAGAACAGACTGGGATCACAGGATGTTAGACCAACATCTTCTACTTCGGGGACCAATAACACTCGACCAAAGACTGGATGTTGAACATGTGGTGAGACACATTATCGACAGGATTGTCCTATTGAGAAGGCCAGAGTGGTCAGATCATCAAGACCCACTACAGTTGGAGATTTGGTAAAATCCCATAGGATACATGCAACGATGAACAACCTCTAGGATGAGTATCAGTCCATTGTGATAGAGACGTCATGTAAAGGTTTTCGAGAGGGACGAGTTCAAGTACATAGAAATGGCATTGGGTTCCAAACAAAAGGTTGGAGGAAAGGTTGTAGGTTGTAGCCTTAACTTGGGAGACTTTGTAACAAAGGTATATATTTATGTCATGATCTTAGGATATTATGACATAGTGATTGGTATGGATTGGTTGGAATCACATGATGAGATACTTAACTGTAAGACGAAAAGATTAAGTTTGACGAATGATTTGGGATAAAGTAGAGTGATTGTAGGAAGAAACCAGGGAGTTTCCTTGAGGTTCATTTATTCCCTACAATTGTAGAAGAGTATGCGGAAGGGATGCAGACTATATGCAATCTTAGTGCTGAATGAAAAGGGTGAGGTGGAATGACGAGAAAACCTTCCTATAGTGAAATATTTTGCAGACGTGTTTCCGAAAGAGTTACCCAGTTTACCTCCCAAAAGAGAGTTGGAGTTTAAAATATACTTGAAATCGGGAACTGAACCTATTGCAAGAACTCCTTATCGGATGTCAATGCCTAAATTGCAGGAGTTGAAAATGAAATTGAGGGAATTGTTGGATTTGGGACTTATTCGTCCAAGTGTGTCACACTGGGGTGCACCGGGTATTTTCATGAGAAATAAGGATGGATCGTGGAGACTTTGTATTGACTATCGTCAGTTGAACAAAGCAACAATCAAGAACCAGTATTCGTTGCCAAGAATAGATGATTTGTTTGATCATATGAAAGGGGCGATGGTATTTTCGAATATTGAATTGAGATCAGGATACCACCAATTGTGGATTAAAGAAGAAGCTATCCCTAAGACTTCTTTTAAGCATGATTTGGACACTATGAGTTTATTGTTTTATCATTTGGATTGACGAATTCCCCAGGGGTATTCATGATTTTGATGAATGGGGTGTTATGTGAATACTTGGACAAGTTTGTTCAAGATTTTATTGATGACATACTGATTTATTCTCAGACGAAGGAAGAGCATGATGAACAATTGAGGTTGGTCTTGCAGTGCCTAAGAGAAAACAAATTGTACATGAAGCTATCAAAATGATCTCTTTGCCAATCTAAGATTCACTACTTGGGACATATCATATCTGGTGAAGGTATCATTGTGGATCCAATGAAATTGGAGGCTATTATGGAATGGCCAACATTGACAAACGTACAAGAAGTACACATTTTTATGGGTTTAGCATGATATTATCGATGATTTGTCGAAGGATTTTTTAAGATAGTAAATCCGATCATGGAATTGCAGAAGAAGAACAAGAATTTCTTATGGACTAAGAAATGCGTGGAATCATTTCAAAGGCTCAAAGAGTTGTTGATACCGACGTCGACACTAAAAGTCCCCGACATGAAAAAGGATTTATTGGTATGCACAGACACATCCAAGGAAGGGTTAGGCAGAGTTTTGATGCAAGAAGGTCAAGTGATCGCTTACATTTCAAGGAAATTGAGAAGGCATGAAGAGAACTACGCAACCCATGACTTAGAGTTATTAGATATTGTTTATTCCTTGAGAGTATGGAGACATTATTTGATTGGATGAAAAATGGAATTAAAGACAGATCATTGTGGATTGCAATGTATTTTTACACAAAGTGACTTGAATGCGCGCTAAAGGCGTTGGTCAGAATTACTTAGAAAATACGATTTTGAAATTACTNCTTGAACGCGCGATAAAGGCGTTGGTCAGAATTACTTAGAAAATACGATTTTGAAATTACTTACATTAAAGGAACTGTGAATCGAGTGGCAAATGCGTTGAGTAGGAGACCACGCATATTTTTGGTATTATCGCTCAAGACGAATCTTCGAGAAAATATTCTAACCTTACAAATCGATGATGAATGGTATAAAGAAGTTAAGAATAATATTGGACAAGATGCCATTATAGTACCAAAGTATGAAGGTTATTCACTAGATGACGATGGATTGTTGAGCTTTAACGAAAGAATTTACATACCTCCTAATGACAAACTAAGAAGTTTGATCTTAAGTGAAGTGCATAAAGTGGTATACAAGGCTCATCTGGGAGTCACGAAGATGAAGGCATATCTTAAGAATTTATTCTTCTAGAATGGAATGAAAGTAGACATAGTTAGTTACATGGCGAGATGTCTAGAATGTTAGCAAGTGATTGTTACATAGACATCTAGTAGAATTGTTACAACCACATGCTATTCCTGAATCGAAATAGGAAGTCATTTCGATGGACTTTATTATTGGATTTCCACTGATGGCAAGGAGATACAATTCGATTTTTGTGGTTGTTGACACTCTGACAAAGAGTGCACACTTTATTCCAGTGTGTACGATGTATCAGGAACCAAATATAGCTAGATTATTTTTCAGTGAGATTGTGAGATTACATGGGGTGCCAAAAATAATCATATTCGATCGAGGATCGATGTTTACAGGACGGTTTTGGACCAGCTTACAAGAGGCTTTGGGAACACAACTAAATGTTATCACATCTTATCACCGAGAGACATACGGGAAAACTGAAAGGAAAAACTAGATTTTGGAGGATATGTTGTGTATGTATGTAATGGACCAACAGAAATGTTGGGAATAATTCTTACCACTAGTAGAGTTTTCATAAAACAACAACTATCAGAGTAGGATTAATATGGCACTGTTTGAGTTTCTTTATGGGTTACCATGTCAAACATCGTTAAATTGGGATCGACTTGAGGATAGGCTTATAGTAGAACCAGAAGTGATTCAAGAAATGGAAGAATAGATGCAATCAATAAGACAAAGGATTAAATAAGTGAAACATCAATAGAAGAGTTATGTTTATGCACATCGCGTTGACCACCGTTATGAAGTTGGAGACAGAGTCTTCTTGCCAGTAAAATTGCAGAAGAGTTCGATCAAGTTTGGAAAGGGTGATAAACTCTCTCCTAGGTTTGTGGGACCCTTCGAAGTTGTGTAAAAGAAAGGACTCTTGACTTATCGATTAGACTTTCCTGATTCTTTGAGGTGTATGCACGATGTATTTCATGTATCTATTTTGAGAAATTATATTAGTGATCCTTCACATGTTATTGACATGAGTTATCTACAAGTGTTGGATGAGGGATCTCTCATAGAGGATCCAATCCGCATTCTGGACCATCGCATTCGAAAACTACGGTGTCAAATAGTCGATCAGGTCAATGTCCAGTGGGACAATTATAATCCACACTCAGCTACCTGAGAGGATGCATATGAGATGTCTCAACAGTTTCCTTACTTGTTTGATAGATTAGACATATAAATCTATAAAAGATACATTTATTTACTTTCTTTTACATATACTGTACACACTTCTAGACAAAGTTTAAAAAAAGAGGGGGTGTATGTAACATCCTCCTCTACTAAGCATACTATTATTGACTTATTCTTTGAGGACACTTGCTTGCAAGTGATCCGGGTATGGAACACTATGATTTCATTCAGATTATGAGTTATATATGATGATGTTGAGGTGTTATAGTTGATTGATTATATTGATGTATATATATGTTGACAGGTTCTTTTGATGAGTCGTCATGAGTGTGTAGGACACATGACAGGTTATGGATTTCGGTGGAATCAAATGGCTTCCTTGGACTCTAGATCGAGTTATAGAGTGGATTGTATTGTTTGAGTATTTAATTATTACGCATATATGGTGTATGATTGATCTTAGTATCATTTATGTATATTGATTTTGACAATGTTTTGTTAGTGGATGCAGGCTTGATGATGCTTGCTAATCCGAATCACCTAAGGAGTAAAGGGGCCTTGCACAAAAACCAAATATTGAGGGAGAGGTGTGGAAACATCCTTGTCAGAGCCTACTAGCACTCCTTCACGACTAGAACTGTAGATTAATGATTACCTATTTTGGGTGGTCCACGATTCTGTGAGGGTAGACTGAGACAGTCGCTCACGAATATTTATAAGGGGTGCACAACAAGGTGGAGTCCTTATTCCTTAGAATTCCTTAGTCTCTCACAAGGTAGACTGAATGGAGTTTTGACTCCAAGGGGTTGGACAAACTTCCAAAACAAGTCAATGCAAGTGGCACCCTTGGAGCACGAAGATGTGTCTTGAAGGGAACGTCGTGCAACTGAAACCTAAGTCAATAAACATAGGTGGCCTAGAAAACATTGGAATAATTAGACCTTGTTGGATTAAAATAATTAATTAAACAATATATTATTAGTTATTAAATCCTAACAGAAGTCTAAGTCTAAGTCTAAAATTAAATAAAGGACTAAATGAATTGTGACATGAGTTAAAGATTTTAACTAAATCAAATGTTAGGAAATAGTAAGTAAAAACCTAAAGAATTGATCAAATGCACATGTGTGCATGAAATTATTAAAAAGGAATCTTTATTTAGAAATAAATAACAACTTGACAGAATGGGTTGTGCATAGAATAGAATATTGAGTCAACCANTGTTAGGAAATAGTAAGTAAAAACCTAAAGAATTGATCAAATGCACATGTGTGCATGAAATTATTAAAAAGGAATCTTTATTTAGAAATAAATAACAACTTGACAGAATGGGTTGTGCATAGAATAGAATATTGAGTCAACCAACCCTAGTCTAACTAGAATAAGACTCATAACCCAACTCTAACTAAAATCTAGTTAGGAGACACCCATTAATTAAGGGATTGGGGAACCAAGAAACAATTAAGAGGAAAAATAGGAACACATGGGGAAATGTGAGGAAAAATGGATTTTAAATAAAAACAAAAGATAAATAACTTGTGCAACCTGGGGAGAGTGTGACACATGTAGTGGGTGAATAATCCTTTAACTGAATTATTAAAAATTAATGAATTATGCATGAGGAACAAATTTTCGTGAGGAATATTTCTATAAAAAAAAATGGCGTAGAAGGGAAGGGGATCAAACTTTTGGGGAACACTGTTATGCTTCCAAATTTTCTATTGACTGCATTTTACTTGTGAGAGTTGGGACTTCAGGCTTGTCAAAAGAGTGGAATCTCTTCCTTGCGAGGCAAGCTTGGAATCTATTGTGGTTTTTTTTTTGTGCTTGGCCCCTTTGCGGCTCAGGGGGATAAGGGGGGAGAAGAGTACCCCTAACATTGGTTGGGTGGTATCGGTGAAGTCTATATGATTAGAAAGAAAAGGAAAGGAAGGAGCACAAGAATTGATGGCCATATTCATTACGCAACATTCATTGGTTCTGGTATTTTTATATTCTAAATTCATTTATATTACGAGTGTATTCATATAATAGATTGATTGAGTCACTATAGAATCATTGGAGGGTCTGAATGCCAAGTGTTATGTTTTCTTCCAAACAAATAATGGTTACAATGTTTATATTTAATCCTCTCTGTAATGTTGGACGTTTTCCATGATTGAAGTATGTGTGCGTAGAGTTTTTAGTTGAGATTATGTTAGGAATTTCACAGTGCCTTGTTCGTTGGTCAAATAAGGATGTAGTTTGGACTATATCATGACTCTATGGGTAATATTCATTTGAAATCCTAAAATTAACCATATCGTGTTTTTATTCGTTGAATTCTTTGTTGAACCTGAATTACTTGCAGTAGGAAAGACTGTATTAAATTCAAGTTAAATCTAAGGTTTTTGGGACCGAGGGAGGCCTGTTAAAGTCTCGGGAGTTGACTCTTAACCTGTAGTGCATGAGCCATTTTCTTTAACAAGTTCATTCATGTGACCTTGGGATAGAACCTAGCACTAGCCAAAGCGTGTTATTCATAGTTTTAGGACCTTGGAGCTCCAAAGGTTTGTCAACCCTAAAAATCCTTTCCACCCAAAGTGATTACCGGACGAATTCAGTCATAAGCCGAGTTGACTGGAAACTATAATTTTGTTGGCATGTTTCTAGGTAGAGTGTGCTTGTCCTTGATGGAAATATCAGAGTGTGCATCGATGGGAAAACAGGAACAACGTAAGCTTAGGAGGATTAGCGCAGAGTCGCACGTAGTGCGTAGGTGTGTGCCAGGGCCAAGGTTAACTCGCTTCCAAAGATCAAGAGAGATAGCATAAGGTCGAGGCCTTTGACACTTAGAAATTATTCCAAGGCAGGAGGATGCGTAAGCTCAGGAGGAGAAGCGACATTGATCGTTGGATCCCATTCAGAATTCCCGATGACCATCAGATCTGAATTCAGATAGGACAAAGTGCACAAATGGAGGACAGATCTCGGGCATTAGATCCAAGCGCAGGGTCCAACTATCGTTGGATCGAGGAGAACCTGCACGTTCTTTAAATTGAAAGGTGAAGCGGGCTTACAAAATCTAGAAAACAGGAGGACCGTCCATCTTCAGGTAGGACACGTGGTCACAG
>SNQJ01S0199431.1:0-17075 GCA_010110895.2 Picea sitchensis | reverse complement strand
ATTAATTGCATTGCAAAGTTAGAATGTGAATCTGTACGCACCAAACATTATCCCTTCCCATAGAAATCCATATGATGAAGAGAAAGTAGGACGAGTTGAGGCCAGCACGAAAATGCAGAGGGGGCCACTGCACAAATTGGTGAGGACGACCGCATATTATTTTTTTATTCTCTCTTCATGGCTGTGTATGGTTGTCGTTGCTGCATTGAAATCTGCATTGTTTGATGATATGGGTGCTTACTTTATTGTGTATAGACGTAAGGACCCAAGTGACACAGACGTATAAGGTCATTCCAGACATGCCACTCAAAACACATCGCACATCCAACGCCTGCTGTAGGTGTAGGTACCGTTACATTAGGTGTATGAGGAAGGATTTCTGATATTTTTCTGTGCTTTACTTGTATCCAGGTATCCAGGAATAGGATCACCACCGGCCTCGTCGTTTAATTTATTAGCTACAGCTGAAATGTGAAAGAACATATTGCTTTAGGAGGAATCTGGGTTATATTTTTATTTTTTTCATTAGCAACAAAATTTATTTATTTATATTTTAATGCTCAATTAGTGTTGAGGATATCTATTTGCTGAGGATGTGCATCCATCATTCTCTACTCTCGGGTTGAATTATGGTAGTACAAGTTTTTATATGAAAATTTATATTTCAAAATTTTGATTAAAAAAATCATTTTATAGAATAGTTAGACAATATCTTTATTAAAAAAAATAAAATCATATTATCTGAGAAAATTGATTTATGACGATTTATTTAAAAAAAACAAATCGTACTCTCATCTAAAAACCAAATCATATTATCTTCTCCATAGAAATGTCAATATTTGTTTGTAATCTTTTATAAATCCTCAATATATAATAATAATAATTTATTTTTAAGATCATGTTAAGCCACACCAAATTAATATAAAATCCCTTTAATTGTGGAACAAATCACCTCTTATAAAAAAAATATACATTCTTAATATATCACAAAAAATTATAATAAACAAAATAAAACCAACATATAATACATCACATCCTCTTGATTTAAAAAAAACAAATCATACCTTCCTCTTGATAGAGATGTCAATATTTATTTGTTATCCCTTATAATCCTCAACATATAATATATTACAAGGATTTTTAGTGAACAAAGACGAACCAACATATAATACATCACATCTTTATTTTAAAAAAAAACAAACCATACCGTACAATTCCTATAATTAAAGTACCAATATGAATATTTAAAAAAATAACACATTTTTCAAAGTAATCTTTTGTTTTTAAAAGAAAAATTATAGCATTTTAAGTGGGATGGAATGCAATTTTTTAATATAATAATTTTCATATCAATTTTGAAAGTTTGTGTTGAAATAGATATAGATCCATTAGATTTATCAAGAATTAAGAAGTATCAAATATTTTGATGTGTAAACTTTTTGATCAATTAAAATATTTTGATGCGTAATTTTTTTATCAATTAAAATGGATTTAAGTTAATATTAAGAAAATATTTTTTTAATCATTTAAAATGGATTTAAGTTAAGATAAAAAGAAAGATAATAACATTTCTATATTAATATCATATTTATAGTATTTATATTTTTTATATAAATTTGCAATCTAGATTATTATTTTTATTTCTTTATATAATATTTTTTCTATAATAATAATTAAAAAAATAAAAACAAATTGATATATGAGCTAACATATACTATTATATATAGTCATATCACTTATTTGTATAAAAACATTTTCAATATACTAAATTGTAAATTGTTATAATTCAATTCTGAATTGTAGGAAGAATGAACATAGTTTAACTCTAGTTAAACATGTAGACAATTGGTTTAGATAAGGTCAAAGAAGTCAAATCATTCTATAAATAAAAGAAAAAGGGTCTCCTATTAGCATGCATTGAGCACATTGAATATCTATTATTTTGTAAGGTTTATTGCAAGTACTCATTGATACATATGAAGTTACACAAGTCTAAGGTAGCAAGAAGTGTTGACGGTGAAAGTTTCGAAGTTGTAGAAATACTAAAAAAAAACCTAGTTTTTTAGGTGCATGCAGATTGCAATGGAAGAGGTCGCTTACATATGCAAGATGGCAATATAAAAGGGTGCATACGTTTGGAAAAACCATGAAATATCAAGTTGTTGAGAGTGTCAGGTTCTTAGATTCAGAAAACAATTTACCAGGAAGGTCTACAGTGATAAGGTACAACAAATCTATCGACATGTTCAAAAGGTATGTCATATTCTTATGTGTAGTTGGATATTGTTGTCTACATGAGATATGGTTGTGGGAGTTTGAGGATTTTCCCTAGAGAGGTTGTTGGTTATATGGAACTTAGTGTATAAGATAGATCTACAGAAATGCAGTGTTGGTATGTCTAATAGTCATCATTGGTACACCTTATTGGTTTGAGTGTTGAGGCATATCTTGTAATTCTTGGTACATGGTTAAGAGTTTTTGTGGTACATGATTAAGGGTTGTTGGTTGTGTTTTGTTGTTGAATTTTTTGGTATAGTTTGAGGCTACATATCAGTGAGGTTTTGATGTCTAGTCCATGTGAGGGTTATTACACTTGATCATGATTGTATACACATGTATGGCACATGACTAGAGAGACATAAATACAATTGGATAAGGGATATGTATGATGATGTATGTATAAGGCAAAACTATAAATTGGACACAGTGATAGGTTACAGGTTGATGTGACAGAGGCAACAAAGAGTCTGATTTTTAGAAAGGTGAAAAACCTAGCTTTCTGAAGGTGTATGCAATATGTAGTATAGACAGACCATGTACATACGTAGGATGCAGTATAGACAGGTCGCGTACATACATGAGATGAAGCATAGACATGTGATGTACTTGTGGTATTTATTGGAATGGGTGGACTTCTGGTACATGATTGATTACGGGTTATTGGTACAGGTTGGTTACAGTTTGTTGGCATAGATTGGTACAGGCTTATAGTAGTATATCTCACACAGATAGTGTGGAAGTGGTTTCATCATTTGAAACTTATATTTTAGGGAAGTTGGACGAGGAAAAGAAAGGGGGTTGTGGCCTCCTTTTAGTTGGTGCCAAAGAATCAGGGAGTTGGAGCTTCCTTCAGGTTGGAGCCTAAGAAATAGGTGTTTGTAGCCACCTTCTGGAACTTGTAGCCAGAGAACATAAGGGGTGATATCCTCCTTCTAGTTTTAGCTAGAGAATTGGGGAGTTGGAGCTTCCCTCAGGTTGTATCCTAAGAAACTAGGGGGCTGGAGCCTCCTCTAGTTGGATCTAGAGAATTGGAAGTTGGTGCTTCCTTGAATGTAATTATCTACATATAAGAAAAGCATTATGTGGTTTTCTCCCGCATTGGGTTTTCATGTAAATATTGGTGTACCATGCATTGTGTGGATGTGTTTGTTATTGTTTATTATGCATGGATGGATGTTAATGTTTATGATACAATAATATATCGATGATGAATAAATAAACATGGTGGAATAAGTAAAAAATATATATATTGTGGTTTAAAGGATTAATAAGTGGTATAATTGTTCATTATTGATTCATCCCCCCTCGTTTTAGTAATCCAATTGGTATCAGAGAAGGTTCCTTGAGGAAAATGTTTAACCACTAGAAGGTAGATCATGTAAAGAAAATCAGCGTATGTATAAAAATGGAATACCACAATTTGATGGAGAGAACTATGAATTATGGAGAAAAATAATTAAAACATGTGTACAAGCACAGGGATTTGATGTTTGGCAATAAGTAGTACATGTTTATAAATATCATACCACTCCTCCAATATATCACAATGGAAATAATCTCAGTCTAAATAATTGGAAAGCCAAAAATGCCATCATGAATGGTTTGGTTGATTCAATATATTTCAAAGTTATGCATTGTAACTTCGCAAAGAAGATTTGGGACAAAATTCAAAATGTTTATGAAGGAGATGCCAAATTCAAGGTAGCAAAGCCTCAAACTTACATAGGTGCATTTGAAAATATGAAGATGAAGGAATATCATTGTAGCTTACTTTTTACGAGTTGATGGAACAATGAATGAAATTAAAGGATTGGGAGAAGAAGTTGATGAATCTATAAGTGTTCAAAAAGTATTAATTTATCTTCAAATGAGATTTGATCCCAAGATATCAACACTAGAAGAAAGAACAAATCTGGATTCGATAAGCATGGATGAGCTACATGGAATATTCACAGCCTATGAAATGAGAACAGGACAGGAGAATCCAATTACAAAAGAAGCAGTGTTCAAAGCATCCAAGAAGTCAAAGAAAAAGGGAAAACTTCATAAGAAAGTTGCAAGAAAGAACAAGTAAATATAAAGGTAATCTTTCATTGAAATGTTTTAATAGCGGTAAAATTGGTCATTTTGCAAATAAGTTTCCTTATGCCAGAAATTCAGATAGTGATGAAGAGGAAGAGCCCAAGAAAGAAAAGAAATATCAAAAGGGAAATTGGAAAAACAAAAAAAAAAGTCTTAAAGAAAAATATATACTCAAGAAAAGACAGTTCCTCAACTAGTGAAGATGATGAAACCGGCAGTGATTCATAAGAGGGAGTATTTATGGCCAAGGAAAATCAAACAAGAAACTTTGCTATTTAAGAAGAAGAAGGTGAAGTCAGTCTCAGAGTAGAATTAATTAGTTCCTTAGAATAACTAAGGAAAGAATGAAAGAAAAAAAAAGTTACTCAAGAAAGAACTAATCGAAACTCAGAATCTCAACTCAAAGGAAGTCAACCATATGATTACGGAGTTGAAAGTATAGGTAGAAGAGGACAGAAGGATTGAAGAAATACTCAGAAGTCAACTAGCAGTGAAGGAGAAGGTGATTGAAAGGTTGGAAGTAGAAGAATTCACTCTAAGAAAAGATCTTCAGAAGAAGGACATGTAGTAAGATAGAAACAAGAAATTGGACAAGATCCTCAACAATTAAATTCCATACTATGACAACTGTGGACTAGGGGGTGAGTGTAAGAAATTGGTGGCTGAAAAACTGGCAACGACACGATTAACAACGTGCACTCAAAAGAACGTATGTGTGTTCTTAGGAACACATACATATTCCTATATATATAGGTTTGAATATGGTTGAACCTCCATGTAGGCTTAGTGGAAAAAATGTGTGCATGGACTTAAGACCACCCACATAGTCTTACTGATAATAATATATTAAGGGCTCGAGCATAATTTGTGCCCAAATCATGCCTGTGATTCTCTCATTGGGAAAATATAGTGGTGCTAGAGAAGAGGAAGAAAGTGAGGAGGGGACCATCGTGTCCAAGTATTTTACATTTTTCTTAATTTTAATCTTATTTAGTCATTCCAATTTAGTGATTTTCTCCCAATAATCTAAATTTAAAAAAAATGTAATTTTGTATTTTAAATAAAAAAGGAATCTAATTTACATGCCATGGATTTTAAATTGCGGCATATATAATACAATGGAACCCCAAGACAATTTAAACCCCTCACAAGAAAAGAAAGAAGATGAAAACCCCAACCCACCACCACCACACAACGTAAACACTGAAATTGATGAGGGTTTGGTTATATTATGAACCCTTGAGGAACAATCAAGGGAGACTGGAGATCCTAGCAGAGTCTCCTTGGCCACTTCTTTGGACATCATTATGTAGTCTATTGCAAGTGCCCAAGGGAAATTGACCTCCATTTATGATTATAGGGAACAAATGTATGAGTACTATAGCATTGGTTTGGACAGAAACCAAATCAAAGAATTGGGCATTTCAAAACAACAAATATTATATATTTGTAGGGATCCTATAAATGGAAAAGAAATACCATTGACTAGGAAATGCATCTTCATTCACTGGTGTATCCATCCCCGTATTAATCAAAACTAGTTGAATAGGTGGTACATGGTTTTTAATGAACCTCCCTACAATAACAGTGATATGCCCTTATATTTTTTGAGAACCGAGAGCATGTCATCTACTTTGACATTGGTGACTTCCATGGGGTGTGTTTATGGTATGCACAGGACCAAGAGCATGCTAGGAACGACCCTGATTTAGGTCCCTGTCCCTCTAGGTGAAGGCATGAACCCCCTACCAAAAATACTCTTGCTGCATAGAACTTGCAACAAGTACAACTAGCCATCTCCTCTTTGACTCATAGCCTAGTGCAACGCAATATCTTTGTTGCACTATCTCAGTAGGAGGTGTTTGTCAGTGACATTGATATAGGAGTTGGAGCATCAACATGCATAGGAGAGTACAGTGAGGAGAGGGCACATAGACATAGTAGTCATCCATGTGAACCTCACAGATGTTGGAGCTGCAGGTAGACATGGTATGGGCCTATAGAGCCCAGTGGACCTCATATCTTCATGAAGGAGGTTAGTATCTTAACCGTCTATATGTTCTTCGTCATTATATATTTATTTTGTATTTTTTGTATTTATATAGATATTCGATTGTATGTTTTTTTGTAGTTGTTGCACCCCAGTAGCAAACCCTCTATGACTATGGATGCATGAATGCCTAGCTCCACAACTGATGCATCAGTAGAGGAAACATATTCATTGGGTGCATCATACACACAAGTATGTATCACATTTGATAGATTCATCATAGTCATTTATTTATTTTATGACATCCTCAATTTTTTTATATGTTCTCTTGTTTCTATAGGATTTGGCACTAGGCAATGTCGGGGATTTTCCATCTAGGATGGACAAGTCACCAGCATCACAGGTATCATGTGTAAAGTTAAATGTCATATAATTCTCAAATTGTTTTTGTTTATGTTTTTGAACTTTACTATTTTGTACTAATAGTTCAATTTGATTCATATGTATGCAATTCCCCGATATATTTGCTAGGTATAGTAGTATTGCATCCCTGGGAACCTAGGCATTGCTTCTGGGTTGAATTTATCCAAGCCTAGGGTGTTTGAATCACTTGTATATGCTAGGAGAATCCATCACAACCCACCTTTCTACCAGCCACCCCCACCACCACTCTCATCCCCATCAATAGAGATTGTGATAGTAGAGGTTGTCTCGGATCAGGTTGTACAACCTAGTGCTCCATCTTCCATTGAATCTCCATTGATGCCTAAGATATTCACAATGAGATAATGCATTGATGATAACTTTTTATGTTTCATGAACTATTTTTTACACATATTTTGTTTAATTTTCTTGACTTGATTTTTGTAACTGATGTAGGGTGGCATTGTAGAGAGATTGGGGTCACTGAGGAGGGTAACACCCTCGTGATTGACAATTTCATATGTAGTGAGTTGTCTTAGGTTAAATTAAAAGTATCAATTTGTATGTCTATTAATTCATTGATGAAAACAACTTATATCATTGTTTGTTCTTTGTGTAATCTCCAGAGCGTCGAAGTATGCCCAGACCTAAAACCTCTCGAGGTGTATACTAGAGAAAGAGAAGAAATATATATTTACAGGATGCTTTTGAGGGTGGAAATGGTCAATGATTGACCAACTATCTCCTTTTTGTAGCTAGGCCATGATATAAATGTTTTTTATGTTAGGGCACTTATTGTCTCTTTGTATATTGGGCAAAAAATATACAATTTAGATGATGTTGAGTATATATATATATATATATATATATGAAATTCATGACACTTTTTTTATGATTCTCATTGTTTCTACATTTGATGTTAATCAATATATGAATTTCAAAGTGTTTGAATTCCAAAGTGTATGAATTTTATGTGTATTAATCCCTTGATTTGATTATAAAGTGATTATAAATACTTGCATTATGGATTAAGTAATAGATTGTGGTGGAAAAGATTGCTAAGTGCTAAATCCATAATCAATTAATGGTTCTCAAGTATCATTGCTTTCTAATCAACCATGTATTTGTCCATCATCAATAGATCAGTCCTTCTTAAATATTTTCATGAATGTTGTGAATATCCATATTCTAACTCACATCCAACAATATGGACTACCTCTTGAATTATCTCCATCTAAATTAAATGATAATCCACACTCAAATAGTGGTCACCTGAAAATATTGTGACCTTAAAAAAGGCATATTACATCAATTTATTATAGAAATAAATTTTCTCATTTATCTTCTACATAATTGTAAATCACCTAACAATTTTAGCTTAATGTTATTTTCTAGGGAACACACATTATTCCACTATTTCCATGCATGACGTATATAAAATCATTTGATTTATGTGTAACCCTTCATAAATGCCAAAATGACTAGTCAAGGACTCATTAATGCACATGTTTGTTTAGATTGAGTAGTTGGTATATGTAAAAAAAATTAAACCTATCAATCATTAATAATATTTATTCGGTATTCCATGATATCCACTAAATTTGTTGATTTTGATCAATAGAACGAGAGAGTTCACATGGAAACTAGATCTTAGGATGGGTATCATTGTCCACATACAAATAAAGGTTTTGAGGTTACATTTCATGACACACAATAGAAAGTAATGTTATGCTACCAAAATTCCTCGAGGGAGACTTGAAACTATTATTCTTTTCCCTTCACCATCCATGAGAGTTTATTGTGCATTCCTACCCAATTTTTGGGTTAGAGAACACAACGAGACAAATGGCCCTCCCAAACCTAATCCCATAAACAGGTTGATACCATGCCATTGTCATTCCTTTCTGATTCATTCCATGCCATGCCATGCCATTGGCATTTCCACTCCATTGTCAAACCTTTCCATGCCATTCCCATGCCTTTCCAAGCCATGCCATGCCATGCCATTTCCATGCCTTACTAGTAAATTCCATGGCATGTTGTTGGAATGTCATTTCCATGCCATTACATTTCCCTTGCATGTCACTGTCATGCCATGCGATGCCATTGTCATGTGGCTTCCCATGCCTTGTGATGTAGTTTCCCATTTTAACCTATATAACAATAAATATAATTTTCCAATGTCATAACATAACATTTCCATGTCTCGCCAAGCCAACAAATTATATTAACTAAGTTACAACAGGATAAATATAACAACCCTTAACACAACTAATCATTAAATGAAAGGAGCTAAAAATGCAAGCATAAACTAGGGTTTAGATAACAAATGCTTGTTGAAATGAAAGATACACATAAAAACCCTACAATATTCAATACATCAAGGAATGGTATGGTATGGTATGCATTGGAAATGGTATGCTATGGTATGGTATGCATTGGCAATGCCAATGGAAATGACATGCATTGTCAATAGAAATGGTATGCATTATTATGGTATTCATTGTCGTGTTATTTCCTTGTATGGTATGCATTTGTAATGGTATGGTATGGTATGTATTTCCAATGCTATGCATTGGAAATGGAAATGGTATGCATTTCCTTGCCATTGTATGGTATCCATTGGAAATGGTATGGTATGGTATGGTATGGTATGCATTGGCAATGTAAATGCCAATGTAAATGGAGTGGTATGCATTGGCAATGATATGGTATACATTGTAAATGGAAATGGAAATGGTATGTATTGGTATGGTATGCATTTCCTTGCCATTTCCTTGTATGGTATGAATTGGAAATGGTATGGTATGCATTGGCAGTGACCACATAGACATATTCTAAAATGCTTGTCCTTCCATCTGAAACATGGACATGTTTAATATAATGTAATGTCTTCTCAATGAAGTCCTTCATGAAGTCACAAACTTGTACTTGGGAAGTAACCAATTGTATCTTTTTTCTTTCATGTCCTACATCAATATCATATGTCACATATTTAAAGCTTTGCAAGGCAACCTCCTTCCTCCCTAATTCATACTCATCGCTTACATAGATGCGTTTTATTAGTAATGGAATTTCACCTCACATGGGGAAAGTCCCATCTAAGCATGAAATTTGATAAAATGTAAAACCCATTGGCCTTGTACACGATGTTGTGAATAAAGTCTCTAGATGTTGAGGGCGACAATATAACTAGGAATTCATGTAAAAGGGTGTTATGAAAAACATGAAAATATATATATGTGTGTATGTGTGTGTGTGTCATATTTAAAACCATAGTCAATGTGATATCTACAACAACATGTGTTGTGAATTGTGTTTATTCGAACATACCAACGCTTGCATTTATGGAAAGATCTTTGGCCTAAGTTAAGTTCACTATGTACTGTTTTGAATCTCTCATACAATTTTTTATGTGTAGTTTCAAGATAGTGTTTAATATGGGGTTCACGATCCCTAAATCCCCTTCTAAATTTTAATACATATTTTTGGTTGGAAGAGGTCCTTATGTTATCATGCCAGAAATCCTGAACTAGTCCCTTAACTGCTCCAATTAACTTCATGTTGGAATGAGGTAGCCTTCCAGTGAAGGCCCACAAATATGTTGGGGCACTTGTGTCGAGTCTATCTCATCTATGAGAATACTTTCTAATGGTTTTGACACTGCATTTCAATAGGTGAGTGGTTTCTTGTAGAAAACAATGTTCTCTTGTGATCTTGCTAAAATTTAACTAGGAGAATACATGCCAGCTAGCATTACAGTCTTTAGAACGAGAATTTTTACCAATTATTTGAAAAGTATATACATGGTTTCGTACTATATGATGACTTGTTTCTACAAATTTGACTGTTTTAATGCCTAAAATTCTCCTAACAGCAGTCAAACTTCTAGATTTTGAAAAATATAAAAATAATTGACATTTAGTAGCATCGGATTTTGGTTCAAAATATTCTTGAATGATTTTATAAGAGTGATAAGGAATAGTGTGGTTAGGTAACTTACCTTCAAGTGATGCTATACCACTTCCATCGACCTGAATGCATTTAGGAGATCTTCATCACCCAATGCTCATTCTAGGTAGGGACGATGAAACCGTATTCTGGGACTCTTGACCTTCGTATTGTGGAGTTAACAATTTTTCATTTTTTTCCCCTTCAATCATCGATGGATCAACTGTGGGAGGAGAGTTGACATGTGATTGTCTAGTTTCTAGAACATTTAACTGTCCAACAAGAGATTGCATCAGAGGAAATTCTTCACCATAAAATTGTACATCAGTTGCTTCTCTAATTTCATTTGTTGTATAATCAGCTCCAAGCAAATCCTCCATCATTTGGTCATCCACAAAAAAATTGTCTTGATGAGATATTGTTTGGATTTCTCTATAATGAACTCTTGCGATTGTCTTATTGTGATGGATGAGAAACAATAGCGTCATATATTCTGCTAGAAATTGGATTTCCCTCTTCTAAAAGCCTACGCTTTGACATACGTAACTTTTATTTTTTTCTTTCTTCTTATAACTTTTCTATCGGTTTCTTTTTTCTCGGGGGCTTTCATTGTCGAATTCGGTGGTTCCCCATGATTAAAGACAAGAATTGGATTCCAAACACCCACCACAAATTTGTCTTTGTATTATGTAATAAGTCATAACCAAGTGGAGAAATTTGTTTTAGTATTACAAAAGAAGACACATTTAATAATTCCAATTCCAATTGCACTTTGAAAAATTTGTCTTCGAATTCCAAGAAGACACAGGAAGAATCAAACAACAATTCCAATTTAACTTGGACAAATTTGTGTTCCAAGTCCAAGAAGAAACAAGAATATGCAAACAACAATTACAATCACACTTTGACAAATCTATCTTCCAATTCCAAGAAGACCCAAGAAGATACAAACAACAATTCCATTTTCACTTGGACAAATTTTCCAATTCCAAGAAGACACAATTATATACAAACAAAATTCCAATTGCACTTGACAACGTTGTCATGCAAATTTTCTTGCTATGGTCTCGAAATATAACAAAAGTCTTTATGAATCTAACAAGAACACTAAAAAAAGTAAAACTTGTATGTACTGGATGTTTTTGCCTGAAGTTGTCACATTTTTTTATTGACCATGAGATAGATGAGGTGGGGTGTGCTGGGAACCAAAAACTTCCCAATAATGGCGCGCATACGTTCCTAGAACGCATGGGCACTAAAGCATGTGCTCATTCTAGGAACGCGCACACATTCTTGTCAAGAAAAAATGACCAAATCAGTCAAGTCATAGAAGTGCATGTGTGCTCTTAATGTAATGGATATAGAATTGAATATACATCAAACCTCTTTATAAATAAATATGTATAGGGGTATGGGGACAACTAATGCCTAAGGGGTTAGGATTGAAATTGTTTTCAAGGATAAATAAATCGTTAGAGCACCAATATGTGGTTGATATGGGTGCAAGTGTTGTACACAAGGTATATGCATAGTGCACTCAGGGATCAAGTTAATATAGGGATAAGTGTTATCATTGAAAAATCGTCTGCGACATTGCACACAATGGTTGAAGAAAGGCATCGATGTCAACAACAATTAGTACACCTACAACATTAGAGTCCATCAAAAAGGCACAAAACTATATGCTTGGTTCAAAAATTAAAGTGCGCAAATTCACCAAAGAAAGCGCGTGCATTGTGCGAAGAATGTGAGTGACAACACAACCCTAATCACACACTCTGCACAATATGCGCAACTGTCTACAAGAAAAGCCATGCACTTCTCATGAAAAACACATTTATGAATCTTGTCGGCCTATCAACCACTTCCAGTCTGACCCCCGACACAATTTAACACTCAGTCTAAGCGAAATATAGCTTGGAATCTGCTTAAGGGATAGGAAGTGCCCTAAAAGGCCCCTTGTTCACACTATGAACCAGTTGTATCTTGCCATGAATGAAGACTATAAATATGTTCCAAGGGTGTGTTAGAAAATAAGAACTTCAAGGTATTGTTATGCTGCAAGAATTCTTCTTGGAGAATCCTCTTTTCTCTTGGAATCATTCAAGCACTATAGCAAGGGACATTCCACTCACCTCTTGAGAGGATTAACATTGTATTTTTTCACCATTGTCATTTTCAATTGAATGAAGAGAAGAGATATCTATTAGGGAACTCAAGAGCCCTCCCAAGGAGGAAGAGGCAATTCATAAGTCCGTGTTTTTCTCTACAGTGTTATCCTATCAATATATTGATCCATTGGTAGTTATATGATTATCATGTTTTGTTTTCATGGTTCTAGTTTTTGCAAGTTTCTCTAAAATTTATTTCTCTTTGTTTTTAGTTTTATTTTCTTGTTTGATGTGTATTTGGTTATCTAATCCACTCACAAACCTTATTCTTGTTTAGCTGACTTAACTAGGAAAGTAAGTGTTTTGTTTTTGCTCACCCATGTGACAAAACCAACATAACATATTGGTGACCATACTAGGGATTGATATCAAATTCCTCCTTATTTAAGTTTTGAGAGAACTTATTTCTAATTGTTTGGATATGCAGGTACCAAAAATGGCCTAATCCAGTCTTTCAAAGTAAGAATTCAGAGCCAAGGCAAGAGAATTGCATTTTGAAATTTCTTTCCCGATGCGTTATAGACAATGCATGGCTTTTGAGGCACACATACACACATTTTGTGCACTCTGCACTCTGTGTGCATGACAACCTTTATAATCCATGCATTATGCGTGCTTAGCACGACTGTCAGAACTACAACACGTGCATGAGTGGTTTGAGGGCCACTTGCCTTCATATTTTAATTTCTTGTACTTTGTAAAGAAATCACACTTCAATTAGAGTCCTTTCTCACAAGAAAGTTTAGCTAACATAAGCACATAGGGGTCAAAATAATCACTATTCTTCTCTTTTCTTTGTTTCAACATAGATGGATCATTTGGGATTTAAAATTTTGAGTTGAAGTTATTGATTTTTCAAACACAATCAACTAATGTGGGACTAGAAATCAATTTTAACCCTCAAGTATGCTCTTCCCCTGCACCCAAGTGTGATCTTGGGAATCAAAAAAGGTGGTTGAAAGGAAATTTCATCTCTCTTTAAAAATCATTAGCAGATGACAAAACCCCCCTAGAGTACCTTTTAGTTTTAGAAATCATCTTAAAAGCTTTGTAAGGGCCCATGCATTCCCACATGTTTGCAATCTTAGGATAGTTTCTAAAATCTTTCTTAGTCTAGACAACACTCTAGGAAAGTTTAAAAGATCAAGTACTAGGCCCATACATGCCCACATCTCTACAATCCTAGGATAGTTTCAAAATATTTCTTAGTATAGACAACATTCTAAGGAGTTTAAAGGATCAAGTAAGGACCCATATATCCACATTGCTAGTTCTTTACGGCTTTAAATATTCCACAAAGTTGTACCCACGAAACATAGTAAGCTAGGTAAGAAGATTTGTGAGGACCACATGAAGTCCACATGCTGCAATATTACACTTAACTTATTAAAAATATTTTGCACACTTTTCACTTTCTTGCACACAAATCCATTGATCACACACATAATTTCTATTAGAATAGTGGAGGTCAAAGTAAGGCTTTTTTTTTTTTAATACTCACAAAGTACTTCCAATGAACTCTGAAAGATATGACTACTTCTTTGGAAATTATCCACACCAATTTAATTCAAACAAGGTTGGTCCATGACCCCAATCTCTCAACCCACTTCATCTAAACAAATTCTAAGAACGCACTAAAGTTTCCTCCACAAGAGGTGCCTAAAGTAATTTTTAGTCTAGGTATGATCTCGAGGGTAGGCATCCAAATAACCCCTCATTATCAGGTTCTCACATTTTGAAACAATAAAAGTTGATAATTGGGATCATTCAAATCCTTCAACTTAGGTGTTCCTAGACCATAAGGCAGGGAGATATCCATGAAGGGTCGAAGGATGAGGTATGGTTTTTCTGTGCATCCCTCCTTGAGTCACCCAACTGTTGTGAGGGTATCTAGCCCATGACCACTTTTTTAGGCCAAAAATCTAAATGTTGCACTTTGACTGAGGTACTTAGTAGCCAAACATAGGATATCTACCCAGGTGGTGGTTTTGGGATGTAATCACACCTTGATCCAATTTTGTGTGGCTATTGTGAAATATCACCATCGTCTTTCAAGATATGCGCCCTCTACCCCTCATTAAAACTTGTTAGTTCAATATTCACTAGATCCTCTTCCAGTGGATTCAGACCCCACTGCCGAGTGATATTGGAAGGCCCAGTGCTAAATTGAGAGGAAGGATGATAGTTCTTTTAGGACACGAGCATTTATTTTGTGTTTTTCTCCCATGCAGACAAAATCCACCTATCCACATGCTTTTTTGTGTTACATTTGATTCATGTATGATTTTCATTTGACTACATGCAATTCTGAGTTATACTATTTTGTGAAGGTCAAAAATATAAAAAACTCTCGTTCATTTATTTCTCTCTTGTCACCATTTGCACACATTCACTTTGCTAGTCGAAACCATAGGGGAACCACAGAATCCACGTCATTCTAGGTTCTTGCAGAATCTCCCTCCTATTCTAGGAGGAGTCCATAGTCTCGCCAACTCATCGGCCCCACCATCGCACACCCCCGTGAGTCCTAGTATATTGGGATTGGCTTTACTTGGTTCCACCTTTCTAGGGTCAAACACTGAAGGAAATTCTTATATTGGTTCTCCTTCACAAGGAGGTGGGAGACAAACCTCTTCTCAAGCGATAATTACAAACCCACCAAATCCCTCTCAAGGGACAAGTCCATTAACTACACAAATAATGGCTAGAACTAATCCTCCACCAAATCCCTCTATGTCATACTTGGAATCCCTCAACATTCCTTATTTAACCAAACTCGCGAATGATCCCATTTTACCTAATGCCACTTCTCCCAATATGCCTACCAAATTGCCTTCAGATATTCCAAAGTTTGAAGGAAAAATAGGGGAAGATCCCACCAACCATGTTATGACCTTCCACTTATGGTGCTCTTCCAACAACATCATGGATGATTCCATCTGATTAAGGTTATTTCAAAGAACTCTCATGGGTTCATCAACCAAATGGTATGTGGACGAAAAATCAGGGTCCCACGTGACCTTTAAATCATTGGCCAAGGCCTTTTTGTCCTTTTTCCAATTACCACTTTGCCATGAAACTGGTTTAAAACTTCTCTCTGAGCTCAAACAAACCACTGCTATCCATATTGTCGACCACATCCATGAATGGAGTTGACGCCGTAGTTTTTGTAAACCAGAAACCACCAAAGAAAAATGTCTCGATTGGTTTCTTAAATCATTCGTCCCTGTGATTACCAAGGATGTAGCATCCAATTTCCCTCAATCAAAAGAGGAAGTCATCAACAAATCCCAACAATTTGACGTCATATATTCTCAATCAAGTTACTTGTACACAGTATTTCCTAATGCACCTAGACCCATACCATTTGGCCGGGACAAACCTAGGATGTCCCACACTGTGGATGGGTTGACTGGTTCTATGACACATCTCAATCCTTACGGACACCCGTCATGCACTTATGGTGCAAATAAATATCCATAAACGTATTATTACCCTCCTCCTACTCACCAATAGTCATATCTTGTGTCTCCCCCTCCACTGTTGGGCAGACCCCCACCGATACCCATGATGCATCTGGTTTCTCAATGAAGTACAGGTCCACCCCAAATCCTCGCATAAAAACCCAACAGTAGTGGAAGTAATTCAACGTCTTGTACACCATATGGATCATCTCCAAAAAACAACCCATATTTTCCATTTCGTGGCTCTCCCTAGGCGGTTTCTCCTCCACCAGGAAAACCACATCTCAGCGTTAACTTTGTTCATCCCTCTCCCATTCAACAGGTTCATGATTTTGAACAGTTGAATACAAAAAATCCATCTCAGCAGCCGAATAATGCCAAGAATAAAGAAAAAAATAGAAATAATAACAACCTGAGACCAGGAGGAAATAACCCCCAACAAAATCTTCTTGCTTGGGGAAACCATAATCAAAGGAAGAAAAAACCCCAAGGGGGAAACAATAACAATCAACCACAACAAGGGAAGAACAATAACCTCAGAACTAACTTCCCTTGTGCTCTATGTGGTGAGTATGGACATTATTCTCACCACTTCTCCCAAATTTCCGATTACAAATGGACGAAAGAATCCATGAACACACAACGACCTCCCGCCCCACCTGCCCCTCAATAGGCCCCACAACATTATTTTAAACTACCACCTCTGGTCATTTT
>SNQJ01S0199429.1:0-17075 GCA_010110895.2 Picea sitchensis | reverse complement strand
TGTGGGTAACACTTTCATCTCTGGTCACCATGCCAAGGCAGTGTCCCCTAATTAGCTCTTAAATAAAAAAGACAAAAAAAGAATAAAAGAATAAAAAAGGAATAAAGGCAAGAATGGGCTTGGAAAAAATGCATCCATGACAGGGACAGCTCGCCTTCTACAAAGGCAGCCATAGGTAACACCTTTCCATCCTTGGCCATCACTTCACCCACATGCTTGGACATCCCCTGACCATATCATCCACTTACATGTCTTAGATGAGGTCTCTTCCAGTGACTTTCCTGTTCCTGTAGACATTGGCCCAATAGGACACCTTGTCCCTTCCCCCAGACTTGTATTGCAGGCTTATGTAACATCTTTGAGTTATTGACTGATTTATTAGGGATTTTATGCATATGTTTAATAATATTAATGATGAAATGTGATTGACATTGCTATGATCCCTATGACTGATGAGCCCATGGAGGGTGTAGCCTTTGATGTGCAGGACCACACCTGACGGTAAGGTACCATTTGGACAGATACACATGGGGAGATGATCGGTTCGGACCTCCATGGGGCTGAAGAGCCCACCAGATGGATGTTGAGATCCCATCAGGGGGAAGAGACAAGATAGAGGTTGATCAGAGATTTGTACCGGAGAAGAAGAGGACGTTCCACCAGAGGCACCCCGGCACAACTTGACCTAGGGGGTTTGAGCCCTTTTAAGTGAAATGTTGGCCTTGGGAGGTTTAGAATGTCACCACCTTGATCATGAAGTCACTCAGCATCATGGACATTTTAGGGGACAGATTAGGTAGCAGTGGCATGTGTGGCAGGTTGGAGAAGCCCAAGGAGGGATAACGTTTTGCTCCAAGACACCCCATCTACCCAAAAAGGGGCTAACGTCTCCCCTGGAGGGGATTTTACTCTCTTTTCATATTTATTTAGGATTTAATTTGAAAATTTAATGTAAAACAATATGATTTTGATAATTTGGCCTTGTCGGCCTTTTTACCTGACCTAAAATGTAAAATTAGGTCAAGGTTTTGTATAAATGGGAGATTTTCACTCTCATTTTTTGATCATGACTCATTCACTTCATAACGAGGTCTGAAATTTGCGCCCTATCTTGAGTATTTGGCTGATTTAGTGAGGCGCACTTGTTGAAGGAAAGCTATTTTGGCATATTTTGGTTTCTCTCTTGAAAGAAGGTGTTACAACTAGGTTTTGCACATTTATTTCTTGGTGAATTGTAAGTATTTTTCTGCAAAAATTCTTGAATGAATGGTTGTAATTTAATTTCTTGCATGTATTTATGATTATTGTTGAACAAAAAACCCTAGGTGACAAGCACACAAGTAGGTCCTTGTCTCATGTCTCCTAATAGAGAGATTTTCATCCATTGATAGAGAAAAGAGAGCCTAGCCGTAGCTACACCCTCTTCTTCTCTTCACTTATTGCAAGCCATAATATTTTTTTAATCCAAGAAGAGTGAGACGTCCCTGGCCTAGGTTTACTACACTAGGGTTGTACTCTTTCTAGGGTTTGTTGAAAGGCCTTGTTGTAGCAACGCCTCCCTCTTCAAACCCTCTTGTTTTGGTTATATTTTGTTATTATTGAGCTAGTCATTCATCAGGAAGGAGGAGAGAGCACAAGGCCTTGATTTAGCAACACCAGAGTGAGCCTCTCTCCCCTTGGGTTCTGATTTTAAGGCCCTGCTTTAGCAACACCTCAAAAAAATTCCCTCTAGTCCTTGAAATCTTGCCTCCTTCAACCTGTGTGTCCTTCACTTATGGCTCCATTAAACCCTAAGGCACTGATCTAGAAGTCCTCCAACGTTGAAGTGAAATTGGTAAAACAACTCTCAAACTCTTTGAATCTTAAACCCTAACTATACTAACCCTAACCTACTAACCCTAAGTTGTTGACGCCATCATTGGATATATCATATTTAAAGAAGCAACATTTTACTTTATAAGAAATTGAATGGTGGATTAAAGCATTTATTAAATGAAGTGTTGATTAGTTAACTTGAATGCCACATTGTTCTAGTATTTATTGGTGAAGTAACATTATTTTTCATTGTTATTTTGTAAACATTAACTTCATCAACATTTAATTTCAAATTGCTTGTATTGAATATCAGATAGTTGTTGATATATATGAAGTACTAACCAAGCCTGCATATATCAATTTATTGTTTCTTTGTTCTCGGGCAATGATTCTACTTGGTTATTGCTTCTAGTTATTTTTATTTTCTATAAAGTCGAACTATCTGTTTTGGTGGTGATCTGTGAAGGGGGAAACTTGTCATTGTCTTATTATCATTTAGCCTCTTCAAATCCCCAGGTCACCGGGGAGGTCTCCCCTGGGACTCACCTCCCTAAAGAGAAAGAACCATCCCATCGTGGTGACATTGGGTGGGATAGGTTCCTGTTACGCCAGTTTGTCTTTCTACTTTATAGCCTTTATTCCTAGCTACAAACTGTGCACTAAAATTTTGGTTTCGTTGTCAGGGAACACTGAGTCAAACCTTCCTCAGATGACACTTTTCGGTAAGCCTTGCCTCAGAGATTCTTTTCTTACAAGCTTACCTGGCGACTCCACTAGGGTGTTTTCCCTTATTTTTGATAGTTTCAAGAAAACTATCTAGCGACTCCACTAATGATGAAGCCAACAATGACTTCACAATGGGATCCCGGGAACTACAAGCCTTTAGATATGAGAAAAATCCCAGGATACCCTAGACAAATGCCCCCTTGGTATAAAAATTGGTTCCCTAGATTCGTTGGAATCGATGGAGAAAATCCTGATTATCACATGAGCAAAGTTTGGACTTTCTTTCAGTACCGCCCTGTCAGTGATGACATTGAAGACTTGGTAATGAAACGCTTCTCTGCAACTCTACATGGAGAGGCTAGAAGATGGTATGATAATCTTCCAACTGCCAACATCACATCTATGGACCAATTTGAAGAAATCTTTCTTGCAAGGTGGGTTCTAAAAATGGAAGATATCCAATCATTGATGAGAGGTCTTGAGTGCATAAAACAAATAGAGGATGAGACCATCAGATATTTTGGGGTTATATTTCAGAAGTTGTTGTACCACATTCCTGAAAGCTATCGTCCTAAAGGAAACTATCTCATCTATCTCTATACCAATGGACTTCTGGGGCATTTAAGCTTCCTCCTAAATAAAAAGGGTCCAAAAACACTTGCAGAATCTCACAACATGGCCATTTGATTCAATAAAAATCTCTCCTTGTCCAAAATCAATGACCGTACCATGGACACTCTCAGCCTGATAAAACTAGTTTCCTTTGAAACCTTTACTGATGATCCCCAAGAAAGAAGGGAACAAGTTTTTAACCAGCAGAATGAGGACATGATTAAGGAGCAAAAACCTAAGAAAGATGATGAAGTACCAACCCGTGCTCCTCCCTTTGATGAGTTCATCCAAGAACCTGTTTCTCCCACATAGCAAAGTGAAGATGAGGTTAGTTTCTTTCCACTTCAGGATTCCAATGACACCTTGTCCCATGATTCAGGAAATGAAGGAGAAATGGAATCCCCGAAAGAATCAGACCTTCCATGTTGCACAACTAAATATGAAGGGGTAGTTCTTGACGATGAAACCATGACACATGTTGAAGACACCCAAGTCTTCAAAACTCTTGCACAAGAAGAAAAAGTAAGTTGCCCTCCTCTCCTAGTTTTTGATAATGCTTCACTTTGTGATAAGGAAGATGAGGAGGAGATGAGCAAGAATGCTTCAAACCCTACATGTTGTGATATCGATAATGACATAGATGATAACATTGATGAGTTCATACATGTTGGGAGACGTGGGTGGGATGCAGTCATTTATGATATAGATCCCATATACGACATAGAGAGTCATCTCCAAGTGTTTCCCTTGAAATTATCACAGCAGGCTCTTGACTAGCGGCAAGAAGGAGATGAGATTTTTACCGATGCTCCCCAAACACCCAAGGTTGACCAAGTACCATATTTGCCTGATAATTTTCAGTCTTACCTTGAGGTCTTTGATGATTACCCCTCCAAGCACTTATATTTACCCTATGAAAATGACTATCAACCACCACTGTGCTCAGGTTTTGATGGGGATAGGAATATTGTTTGCCTAAAGAAGGATTCTCATGACCTTTCTCCCCAGCCACCTCTTATTGCATTACCTTGATGTTTCATTAAAGGTGTAATTGGAAATTATATCTTTTATATTGAGTTTCCTCTGAAGCAAACCCGAGAATCCAAGGGTTGGTTGAGAATTACAGATTTGAGTCTATCTTCTCAGTGTTTCAACCTTCCCTTGAGAGTTTGTCAATCCTTTGCTAGATCTTTGTCGATCCCTTCCAGAGCTCCAAAGTGCGAAGACGTCCTAGGTGGCCAGTTTACCATCCCTCAAAGTCGGTGTTCTAAACCTTGGAATTTTCATGACCCCTTCCAGAGGTGGATTGAGTGCTCTCCTCAGATATGGACTTGGCAAGATTTTATCCCTCCCACCCGCCTCCATGAGTTATAATTTATGATTTCCGATGATATGATATACACTCTAACCCATGTCATTTTTGTGCTTGATTTGTCATTGTTCTGGTTTATGATGAAGCACAAAGGCAGGTATTGTGGGACGTTGTTGGATTGGCTTCAATGGTTGTTTGACTACAACATCCAACAAATAGGTAAGTACAATTGAACAGTTTTCTTCATATTTATTGATTTCTTTATTTTAGTATGTATGTATATATGTGTGTGTGTGTGTGTGTGTGTGTGTGTGTGTGTGTGTGTGTGTGTTGGGGTTGCATTACCACCCCTTTTTGTTACTGATGCTTCTTTCGAGATCAAGTAGGTCTGCAGGTTATAACATAGATGTTGAGGTTCTCATGCGCTCTACGATGTGCACATGTCCCTGAGTTGGAGCCAGATGTTATCCCCACTTTTTAGGGATAACTAGGAGATCATGTCTCGAGGCCCATAGGTCCTAGACATGGAGTACCAAGAGTAGGATTGACCTAAGCATGGCCCTGGAGGGCCCATCTTTTCTTATTTCTTCGCCTTTATCTTGTCAGCAGTAGCAGCATCCATCACCATTGCCTTGGTCCTGTATCGGAAGAGGTTCTTTCTCCACGAGGTAATTGGTCTAGGTATCATGGTATGTGTCACTTTTGATCATTAAAAACTTTAAATATATGCATCTAATTCCGTTTATCTCTAACAACTTCTTGGATCTTACATTCGCCCACTTGACCATGTTTGGGGGGATTGACAGGGTGCCCTAGTAAGCCTGTGCCTATAGGTTTTGGTTTACCACTAGTGGGGGATTTTTGAAAATCCATCGTCTGCTCCTATCATAGCATCACTTTTTCATCTTATTTCCCACTCACTTGTCTCATTCCCCTTGTCCGTGCATTGGGTAGACCCATCTTCAAGATTGTACATTACCTTGTGGGAAGAAGGGGCTAAAGGCCCAGAAGGTAAAAACAGTTGGTAAAAGATAAAAGCCTAGAAATAAAACCTCAAGATGCTTCACCCAGTGATCCCCGAGAAAGCAATAAAAATTTTCTCAGCAAGAAACAAGAGGGACCCAAAAATGATAAAACAAGACCTAGTCAGAGGATAGGGGGTCTCATCATGAGCCAGACTATTACGTCCATGGGTACCTAGCAGTATGACATTGTCACCAACTGGTTACCACACTAGATCAGTGCTTCTTGGTTGCATGGCCAAGGGAAAGGGGGTCTCATCACGAGCTAGCCTTCTCATTCCTACGAAAGTACTTGTGGGTAACACTATCAACTCTGGTCACCATGCCAAGGCAATGTCCCCTGATTAGATCTTAAATAAAAAAGGCAAACAAAGAATAAAAGAATAAAAAGGGAATAAAGGCAAGAATGGGCTTGGAAAAAATGCATCCATGACAGGGACAGCTCACCTTCTACAAAGGCACCCANGTGGGTAACACTATCAACTCTGGTCACCATGCCAAGGCAATGTCCCCTGATTAGATCTTAAATAAAAAAGGCAAACAAAGAATAAAAGAATAAAAAGGGAATAAAGGCAAGAATGGGCTTGGAAAAAATGCATCCATGACAGGGACAACTCACCTTCTACAAAGGCACCCACAGGTAACACCTTTGCATCCTTGGCCATCACTGCACCCATGTGCCTGGACATCCCCTGACCATATCATCCACTTACATGTCTTAGATGAGGTCTCTTCCAGCGACTTTCATGTTCCTGTAGACATTGGCCCAATAGGACACCTTGTCCCTTCCCCCAGATTTGTATTGCAGGCTTATGTAACGTCTTTGAGTTATTGACTGGTTTATTAGGGATTTTATGCATATGTTTAATAATATTAATGATGAAATGTGATTGACATTGCTATGATCCCTGTGACTGATGAGCCCATGGAGGGCATATCCTTTGATGTGCAGGACCACACCCAACGGACAGGTACCATTTGGACCGGTACACATGGGGATATGATCAGTTCGAACCTCCATGGGGATGAAGAGCCCACCAAATGGATGTTGAGACCCCATCAGGGGGCAGAGATAGGATAGAGGTTGATCAAAGCTTTGTACTGGAGAAGAAGAGGACGTTCCACCAGAGGCACCCCGACACAGCTTGACCTAGAGGGGTTGAGCCCTTTTCAATGAAATGTTGGCCTTGGGAGGCTTAGGACATCACCACCTTGACCATGACGTCACTTAGCATCATGGAAGTTTTGGGGGACAGATTAGGCAACAGTGGCACGTGTGGCAGGTTGGAGAAGCCCAGGGAGGGCTAACGTTTTGCTCCAAGACACCCCATCTACCCAAAAAGGGGCTAATGTCTCCCTTGGAGGGGATTTTACTCTCTTTTCAACTTGATTTAGGATGTAATTTGACAATTTAATGTAAAACAGTATGATTTTGATAATTTGGCCTTGTCGGCCTTTTTACCTGACCTAAAATGTAAAATTAGGTCAAGGTTTTGTATAAATGGGAGATTTTCACTCTCATTTTTTTATCATCACTCATTCACTTCATAAGGAGGTCTAAAATTTGTGCCCTATCATGGGTATTTGGCTGATTTAGTGAGGCGCACTTGTTGAAGGAAGACATTTTTGGCATTCTATGGTGTTATTCTTAAAGGAAGGTGTTACAACTAGGGTTTGCATGGTTATTTCTTTGTAAATTGTAAGTATTTTTCTACAAAACTTCTTGAATGAATGGTTGTAGTTTAATTCTTTCATGTATTTATGATTTTTGCTGAACAAAAACCCTAGGGGACAAGCACACAAGTAAGTCATTGTCTCATGTCCCCTGATAGAGAAACTTTCAGCCATTGTTGAGGAAAGAAAGAGCCTAGCCATAGCTATACTCCTATTTCCTCTTCCCCTTTGCTAGTCGTACTATTTAGAGCTCAAGAAGGAGGAGACATCCCAGGCCTAGGTTATCTACACTTAGGGCCATTTTTCTTCTAGGGTTTGATGAAAGAGCTTTGTTGTAGCAACACTCTCCCTCATCAACTCTCTTGTCTTAATGCTTCATTCTTCAGCTATCCATTTTTCCAAATTGACCTAAGGAAGATGGAGAGAGCACGAGGCCTTGCTATAGCAACACGAGAGTGAGCCTCTCTCTCCTATGGTTCTGATTCTGTGGCCCTGCCATAGCAGCACTTCAGAACTTTTCCCTCTAATCCTTACCCGTCCTCCTTCAACCCTTGCGTCCTCCACTAATTTGACTCCATTTTACCCTAAAGGCACTGATCTAAAGTCCTCCAACGTTGAAGTGAAACCGATCAAACAACTCTCAAAACTCTTTGGATATCAAACCCTAACTACACTAACCCTAGCCTAGATTAACCTACTAACCCTAGTTCCTGACGTCATCATTGGTTATTACATCTTTATTGCAACAACGTTTTGTCTTTTGAGCAATTGAATGGTGATTTAGGCATAAATTAATTGAAGTGTTGGTTTATTACATTGAATGCCACATCATTTTAATAATTATTGATGAAGTGATATGATTTTTATTGCTATTGATAAACATTGACTCCGTCAATATTTATATTCAAATTGCTTATAAGTTCATCAGATAGTCTTATGAAGTACTAACCCATTGAAATATAGCTTGCATATATTTGTTTGTTGTTGTCTTATTCCAGGCAGGCGTTCTTCACTAGGGATTTACTTTATAATTGGTTGTTTGGCCAGGACTTTTTGTTTGGGTGGTGACTTGTGAAGGGGGAAAACCTTATCTTGGTCTTATTAGCCTTTTGCCTCTTCAAAACCACAGGTCACTGGGGACGTCTTCCCTGGGCCTAACCTCCCTAAAGAGAAAGAACCTCCCCATCATGGTGACATTGGGTGGGATAGGTTCTTGTTACGCTAGTTTGGCCTTCAATCTTATAGCCTTTTTCCTAGCTACAAACTGTGCGATAATAGGCCATAGATTTTGTTGGGTCAAAGAATATCTAACAAGATGGGAAAAAGCAACGCTAGTCAAAGAATTGTGTACCATAAATTGTCATGCAATTAATTTTTGACAACATTATCACTGGATTCAGATGTACAAGGGTATTGATGAGAGACCAAGGCTCACATTTTCTGAATGAGACCATCCAAAAACTCACTCAGGAGTTCATGATCCATCACCAAAAGAGCACTCCTTACCACCCTCAAGCTAATGGTATTGTTGAAGCTTTCAATAAAATTTTAGAACAGGCCTTAACCAAATTTTGTAATGTACAGTGTGATGAATGGGGTCAATGTCTCCTCATAGTACTATGGGCTTACCAAACCACATGCAAAAGGCTGACTAAGCACACACCGCTCATATTAGTCTATGGAAAGGAAGCAGTCATGCCATTAGAATTTGTGGTCCCTAGCCTCTGGGTCTCCCTCGCAACTCACATGGCCGATGATCAGTCCCTCCAACATAGGTTGGATGAGCTTATGGAACTCGAGGAAGACCGAATAATGGTAGGTTTCCTCCAAGTGATGAAAAAATACAGAAAAAAGGCCTGACACAATCGTAACATCTGCCAGAAAATCCTTTAGCTAGGATCTTTAGTTTTTCTATATGACAACAAATATTTACAGCATCATGGTAAGCTATGCATGTGTTGGCTAGGTCCATTTCAGCTATTCTACATCAGTGAAGCAAGTGCCACAAAGTTAGCAACCCTACAAGGACAACCATTCAAAGGTCTCATCAATGGTAGCAGGTTGAAGGTGTACTATTTCCCTTAAGGGTCCAACACCATTTAATATTTTGTCATCTTTATGGATCAATATAATAATATTACCATAGGTTGTACAATATTTAGCACAGATCATAGTCAACATAATTCACATTTTGACAGTGTATGCATTCATTTCAGTCACCCCGACGGTATCAATTACGTGACAGAGGGTGCAGATCATTGAGATTTCCATGTACGGTTACATTTTTTCCAACAAGTAAAGGGAAACTAATCCCATATGAGTTGTTCATGCATGTTGCCAATACACATTGGGTTGCAGCATCACATTCTTTGATACCCTTCTCTAGTACGATCGATATATAATATCAATCTGCCCGTCCTCTGTAGTTTATTGTCACTTCCTTCTTTCCCTTCACTCCATCCCTTCTAGAACAATGTTTCTTCCTCCTTCCTCCCCGTCCACACCATCTCCCACCTATATATTGTTGGGGAATAAAATGGAACACAATATGAAACAAAGAACACAGTATTGTAGACAATCAAAGAGGGGAAAAAATTTGAGGAACAAAGGTGGCATCTAAATACATCGTTACAACACTTAAGCACAAAGTATTGTGATCAAAACATCATAGTGCATATTTCACATCTTGATATGCATGATCTATTGTGCAATCTCAAATCATACTTCATTATTTGATAATGACCCAAGGGGTCTTCTTTTATAGTCTCAATATCTAACCGACTCCCACAGAATCGATAAGATCTTGTCCATATATAATCATCGGTGGTTATAGTTGACTCCAAAAAATCCACTCTCTCAAGTCAGCTCGATAGGACTCGATATGATCGATTATACTTCCAACTCGTAGTCGATTGTAGGGTTGGTTGATCCACCGCCCGACTATATTCGACTATTGGTCGACTGTCAGAATGACAGGCATGTCGACTACTTGATCAAATGAACCCAGGATATGTGTGATGAACCATCAATGCTTGATGTTCCAACGCCCCCCCCCGCCCCCAACATCAACACACAATTATAGAGATTCAGGAGGTGAAATTACATCACTGGAACACCCCCCGAGAATTACATCTTATTGAATCCCAAGCAAAGTACAAGGCTTGATAAATATTGCTTCAACTAAAGGTTTGTTGAACATATCAACAACTTTATATTCAGTGTGACAATATTCAAGATAAACAACGTCGTCATGAACCAATTGCCACAAAAAGTGAGCATGGATCTCAACATGCTTCATCTTACCATGAGCAAAATGGTTTTTAGCAACCAGTATGGAACTTTGATTATCACAAAATATTGTATTTGAGGTCTGAACAAGAAATCCAAGCTCTCCCAAAAGTTGACGAATCCAAACAACTTTATTACTTTCCTGAACAACGCCACAATATTTTGATTTTGTATTCGACAATGAGGCTGCCTTTTTTTTCTTGCATGACCACACCAAAGGTCTAGTTCTATAGAAAAACACATACTCAGAAGTGGACTTTCGGTCATCTCCCTCTCCAACCCAGTCGGAGTAGGTGAAGTTGACTAGCGAATCTGAACTACGACAATATTTGATGCCAAAATGAGTGGTACCCTTGAGATAATGAAATATGGGATCCTACATGAACTGATAAACCTCACTAACAACAAAGGATATATCAAGTTGACTATGAGTAAGATAAATAAGACTATTGACCAATTTTAGATAGAGAGTAGCATCGACAGTGGGTGTTTGACAATTTTTAGTAAGCTTCACTCCAGACTGAAAGGGAGTGGCATAGGGCTTGTAATCAACCATCTTAAAATGTTTCAACATATTCATGAAATATTTAGACTGAGAAATGAAAAAACCATCACACAGTGGTAGTACTTGAAGACCCAAAAAATAATGCAGAGTGCCAAGATCTGTCATATCAAAGGAGTCAACAAGTTGTTTCTTCAATCTAAAGATGACAACATTATTATTGCTAGTAATGATTAAATCATCAACATATACAATAATAATAAAAGTGTCTCCATTGGAGTGGAGAACATATAGGTTTTGATTAGATTCAGACCGTTTGAAACCAAGACAAAGAAAAAAATTGTTGATCTTAACGTACTAGGCTCGGTGATCCTGCTTCAAACCATAAAGCGACTTCTTGAGTCGACATACCAAATTGGAATTCATCACAAAGATAGGTGGTTGTTCCATGTAAATTTATTTAGATAAGTCTCCATGAATAAAGGCACTCTTCACATCCATTTGATAAATCTTCCATCCAAAGTGAGTAGCGAGGGAAAGAATCAAGTGAACATAGTTCATCTTTGCAATGGGGGAAAAGGTTTCAATGTAATCAATGTATTCTTGTTGATAAAATCCCTTCACCATGAGGCATGATTTATGTTGATTAACAACACCTTCAAAGGTAAATTTGGTCTGGTAATCTCATTGATACTTCACAATTTTATTTCCATGTGGTCGGGGAACCAAGTCCTAGGTTTGATTCTTTGAAAAGGAATCAATTTCAATATTCATTGTTTGTTCCCATTCAGGTCGACCTTCGACATCTGAGTAGGTAATAGGGTCGAAAGTTTCAAGAACATGAGTAATTAGGGAAATACTGGCATGTTGCTTCTGAATTTGTGTATGTCATCTACAGGAGGCATCTCCAACATCATCTCCAGCGGATTCAATTGTCTTGGCATATCCCATCAGGGTAGACAAGAAACATGTGAATTGTGATTCATCTCATCAGGTTGATCAAAATTTGAAGGTTATGAATTCGGTGGACCATTCAAAATTGAAGACGTCAGACTAGTCAACTCATATATCAACGGTTGAGTCGAAACAGGCAGAAAGTTTGACGGACCAGTCGAAGGACTAAAGAGGGGAGCAGGAGAACCAGTGTCCAAGACAACATCAAAGGGAGCATCCTATAGTAATCTAGAGAAGACATTCAACAACTTGACTTTGAAAGACTTCTCATCAAATTGAAGATTATGTCGGACAATAATCTGTTGTCAGACAGGATCAAATATTCGATAGGCTTTCAAATCTTCAGAGTATCCCATCATGATGCAAGAATGAATTTTTGCATCCAATTTATTTCGACAATCATCAGGAATGTGGGCCTAGGAAACACATTCAAACACATGGAGGTGGCCAACAGAGGGATTCTTTCCATACCATCGTTCAAATGGATTCATGGAAGGAACAACTCAAGTTGAGGCACGATTGAGTAGATAATTGGCACAATACACTTCTTTAGCCCAGAGGCGAGGAGGCAGGTTTTTAGCCTGTAGAATAAATCTAGCCATTTCAACTAGTGTTTGGTTTTTGCGTTCCTCAACACAATTTTGTTGAGGTGTGTGAAGAACCAACCATTTCCAATCAATACCAGATCTAGGTAGGTATTATTCAAAGGGTCGATTGACATACTCACCACCAGTATCTGATCTCAAGCACTTAATGAGTCGACCACATTTTTTTTCAACAAAGACTCATAATTATTTTAACTTCTCAAAGACAATAATTTTATTCTTCAAGTTAAAGACACAAGTGAAATGAGAGAAATCATAAATGAAAGTCAAAATATACCTTGCACCTGCCAATGAAGGTAAATTAATAGAACAAACATCATTGTGAACCAGTTATAGTAGGTTCTAATCTTGCCATGCTTATCCATAGTCAAAAGGTGCATGATGATGCTTTCCAAGTACGCAACCCTTACATACACCTTTAGGAGGGAAACACCTAACCAACAACCATGTTTTGAGTTACTTTGGAAATTTAGATGTTTGATTCGTTCAAGACAAATTTGATTTCTTTCATCAATGTGAGCAATAAGTGTAGTCGCTTCGGATTCAGGTTGATTTGAGTCACGAAACTTGTATAAATTATCTATCGGGTCCAAAAGCCCATCAATGACAGTCGACTTCCCTTTCTTTAAATCCAAAACATAGAACCAATCTGGACAAAATTCCACAATATTACCAGTTAGAGTCAACTGAGCAACAAACAATACATTGGCACTCAGATTTGGCACATGATAGATGTCAAAAAATTTACTATGTCGACAAGCTACATCACCCTAACCAGCAACATCCAAAGCAAAATCATCAACAACATAGATTCTACTTTCTTTAGATTTATTTTGTTTCGTGAATAAAGTGGCATATTTCACCATAAGATGGGTGCACCTAGAGTTGGAAACCCATTCATTTTGTGCAGTATGAGACATCAAGGCCTAAGAAGTCCCTTCTTGGAAGTTGAAATTATCAGTGGGTCGGTGAACAATCGACATGTCTCCTTCAATCCTCTTACCTTCTCCTCTAAATCGTCTCGCTTCTTGAATCATTTCTTCTCGACATGTCCAGTCTTTCCATAGTACCAAAATGTCTTCCTATTTTGACTTTGTTGTGGTTGTATCTGGGGTCCCTGATCATTATATGTAAGTTTTTGTGCAGAGGCATCGATCTGCATGCTATTCTTGGAATCCATATTTCCCTTACCCTTGAGCAAGTGGGCCTAGTTTTTACCACCAAGCTTTCCTTATTCAAGCAATCTATGTTGATTAGTAATCAAAAGTTCACAAAAAACTTCAAAGGAGTATTCCTTACCATCTTGCTTGTGTGCGTTCCAATTGGTGCGGAAGGTCGATACAAACACATCAAAAGGTGTTCTCAAATTTATTAGGACGAACTCAATGAGTTTTCCATCCTTCTTGTAGTTCTCTCCACATTCACTCAACTTCAATTGGAGTTCATTAACACGTGCCAAATAATCCTCCATTCTTTCAAAGGAATGAGGAGCAAGAGAGATCAACTATTTCTCCAATTGCATGACATGGCTTTCGTCAACTCGGTCGAACAAGGTCTTCAACTTCTTCCAAACCAAATGCGAACAATCAAGTCCACTGAGATGGAAAGGGATTTCTCGTGAGATATAGGTCGTGATGACCCCTACAAATGATCTGGATTTATGAGCAGAACGAAATGAAAACACGGATTTATAATATTAACACAAATACAAAGTGAATAATAACATAGATATAGTTAAATTTGACTTGTATTAAATAAGAAATATGTTGAAACTGTAAAATGCAGACTGAAAACAAGCTTGCTAGAATGGTGGCAGCTTATCTCTTAGAAGAGATGTGACGGCTATGCTCATTCGCAAGAAGATCAGTACAATGAGGCTCTAAAGGAATTTTTAAAATAAACATGAATTCCAAAACCCTAGACATCCAAAAACCTAACCCTAGGAGATGAAGCGCCAAAAGTCATGTGGGCCCCATTGGGGTAAGTTAGTACATCAACTTCCCAGGGTCATAACTTTTGCATACAATCTCCATTTTGACCGCAGGATAACTGATTGGAAAGTTACTGATGATGAGATTCCTTCAGGGGGGTCAACAAGAACCTTTTGGCATCATCGAGCTGTTGGTTCGTGAAAAAAAGTCGTTTAGGCCCTCAAAATGGCCTCGAAAGTTTAGGACCCGAAAAACTGCGAAAAATAGTAAATTGCCAAAAACCTGTTTTGAGCCAGTTGGAATAGGTGGGTGGCCACTGAGATCCTCTTGTATCAATCCTCCCCCATTAGGAACAAATGGTCTCCATTTCATTGAGTTCCCCCATCAGATGAGGAATTTTTTGTTGAATTTGGCCCCGAGTGAGCCACTTGCCTTGGTGTAGGCATTGCCTTGCTTTGACAACCCGTTAAAGTTGGATCCTCTGTTAGCAAGTGCCCTTGACCTGTGTGTCCATGATATGATTAGTGGATGCATGTTCCATGCAATCATTTGAGCTCTATTGGTGTCAATTGTTCTTCTATCTCCAAGGTGCACAATAATGGTGGAAAATAGGGTCGAAGGAGGTCCACATTGAACACAAGGTGCAAGCAAGGGAAGGGGGGAATGTTGAGCTCAAAAGAATTGTCACCCACATCCTTGGTGATGGTATAAGGTCCATAACAGAGTGGATGAAGCTTCTGATGAGACCTTGTAAAGCGTTCTTTCTACAAGTGCAACCAAACTTTGTCTCCCACCTGAAACTGGTGTGGCACCTGGTGTTGAACATGGAGTTGCTAGTACTTGAAATTGGAATTCTGTAAAATATCCTGAACCTGTTGGCGGATGTGCTAGATCCACTCAATGAACCGGGTGGATTTTTCAGCTTTTTTTGGAGCATGCGACGAGTCTACCTAGGTGGCCACAAGGGATAATGCAACATCCATGGGACCCAATGGTTGAAATCCCAACCCCACCTGAAAGGGATTGTGGTCAATTGAGCTATGAAAGACTCTTTTGTAGTTGTGCTAAACATAGGGAAGACTCTCATCCCATGTGTATGGGTTATTGTAATTGTACATGTGTAGAACATGCACGATCATTCGGTTGATTACCTCAATTTGGCCATCCTTCTGGGGGTGGAAGGAAGTGGATTTGGTTAGCTTGGTGTCTAGCAGTGACCAAAGGCTCGACTAGAATGTGTAGAGGAACTGACTGTCCCGATATGAGATAACGGTTTGTGGGATCCCAAAGTGTACCCATGCTTGTTGAAAGAAGATCTTGGATGTGACCTCCACTCTGATGATTTTCTTGCAGATGGCCAGAATCTCCATATTAGAAAAATGATCCACAACAACAAAAACACAGTCATTTCCCTGCTTGGTGGATGGAAGGCCTGACATGTAGTCCATTGAGATGGATTCCCAGGGCTTGTCAGGAGTAGGAAGAGGAGCATACAGGCCTTGTTTCTTAGTGGTTGGTTTGGAAATAGTGTAGGCAGTGCATGAGAGGATATACTTGTTGGCATCCTGTCGAAGTTTTGACCAGTAGAAATGTCGTTGCAGCACTGCCACTGTCTTTTCCACGCCGAAGTGTCTCGCCACCCTACTATAGTGGGATTCCAAAATCATCTTCCCTCGCTCACTTCATGGAACGTAAAGATGGTTGAGATGGAAAAACAAACCATCCTGAAGATGGAAATTAGTGACAGTTGTGATTGCACCCAACATCTTCTAGGTGTTGGCGAAGTCAGGATCTGTCTCATAGAGGTGGGACCATTCGGAGGTCTTGTGGTCGCAAGATTCTATGACCAAGGTGAGTGTCGCGACTAGAGGTCAGTTGAGGCAATCAACGACTCGGTTGGTACTTCATGTTTTATACTTGATTTTGAGGTGGAACTATTGTAACTATATGGACCACTTCTGATGGAATTCATTATGCAATTTCCCTTGTGTCTGCATGAATGTAGTAGCTTATGATCAGTGTGGATGATTGTCTCCTTCCCAAGAATGTAATGCCTCCACTAGCGGAAGGCTTGCACAATGGAGTACATTTATTTATCATAAGTGGGGTACTTACAGATGACATCCTATAGTGTCTCACTATGATAAGCCACAGGGTGGTCGTGTTGAGTGAGGACTGCGCCCACAACATAATTTGAAGCATATGTCTCGATCTCAAAGGGTTGTTGCAAGTCAGGTAATGAAATCATTGTGGTTGAGCATAAGCATTGCTTCAGATCATCAAATGCTTATTTTTTGGACAGGTCCCACACAATTGTTTCCTTACCACCACCTCTGGTTACTTGGCTTAGGACCCATGCAATATGGGAGAATCCCAACACGAACCTGTGATAGAAATTGGAAAGGCCTAAGAAGATCTGAAGCTCAATGAGCATGGTTGGGGCTGGCCAGTCATGGATGACTTGGATCTTTTATGGATCCATATGCACACCATGCACATCAACAATGTATCCTAGTTATTGGATCTTGTCCATTCCAAAGGAGCATTTTTCCAAGTTGGCATATAGCTTGTGCTTCCGCAGAGTGTGCAAAACCTGTTGAATATGTTGCAAGTGTTCCACCCAAGTATTTTTGT
>SNQJ01S0199428.1:14380-31455 GCA_010110895.2 Picea sitchensis | reverse complement strand
CTACAACACTAAGTGCTTTTGGAATTGAGCATATATAGTGCGCAACTATCTTTGAAACAAAAGACTTCCCTGGATTGATAATTTATGTTTCACTTGGTTGTTTAAAATTAATTAAGCAATTATAGTGACCAACAAGGTGTATTAGTATATTTTGGATATCTTCCTTGATCTGATCTTCTAAATTTTGTAGTGTTTCTTTTATTTCTTGAACATGAAGAACCTGAGTCATACCTGCTTTCACTTTTTACAAATGAAGGACATGTGTCAGACCTGTTTTCACCTTTTACAAATGAAGGACCTGCATCATATTTCTTAGGAGTACTGATTTATTCCTTGTTGTATCCAAGACTGGATTTGTCATTTGGTGATCTCTGACTATCCAAGATCTCATCCAGGGTCATGGAGTTGTTCAAGAACTTGATTTGAGTGTTTGACTTCTCAACCCTCTTTCTAAGATTCACAACTTCTGCTTCCAGCTCATGACGAGATTCTTCCTTTTTGTTCAACTAGTTCCTCACTACCTCCTCTCTTGTTTTGGAATCTTCAATTTGGATCTTAACATTGGCATTGTTTTCCCTTAGTTCTTTTAGATCTGCAAGGTTTTTTCTCAGTTCATCATCTTCCTTCTTTTCTTCTTTTTCTTGACTTATTTCATTTTTTAGTTTCTCAATCTCCTCTTCTTTTTCTTCTGTTAGATTAGTAACTTCGGTTTTCAATATTTTGATCGTTTCTTCCTTTTCTTTTGTTAGATTAGTAACTTTTGTTTTCAATCTTTTGATCTCTTCTTCCTTTTATTTTGTTGAATTAGTAACTTCTGTTTTCAATCTTTTGATCTCTTCTCCTTTGTTTTCTAACTGAATCTTTTGCTCAGATATGATTTTTCCATTGTCTTTGAGATTTTCCTTTATTTCCAAGATATGCTATTGATTGCTAGGCTCATGATCTTCCTTCTTCCTTTCTTTTTCTTGAATAGTTTATTTCTTCAACTTCTCGATCTCCTCTTATTTTTCTTCTAACCAATTATCCTGCTCATATATTATCTTTTCATTGTCCTTGACAATTTCCTTTATTTCCAAGATATGATTTTGACTCTTTTCAAGAAATTCTTTAGTGTAGTCATGAAGATAGCTATAGTTTGAATCATTATGGTCATAGCGATATTCACAAAGAATCCAATCAATCTTTTGTTTGGTCGTTGATATTTCTTCTTCTACTTCTTCCATGGGATAAATGCTAATAGAACAATTCATAGATGATTTTAGGGGCTAAATTTCGCTCATGGGCTAATTTTCCATGGTTTTTCCAAAAATGAGATTCGCTATTTTAAAAATGATTCGCCCAAATTCTATCGGATAAAATTATTCTACCTTAAAATTCATGAGAATTTTATTAAAACTATATAAAATCCTTAGAAATTTGAATATTTTACAAAAATATCGCCAAACATTTATAGATGGCATATGAAGGATTAATAAGATTTACCGAGGTTTCTATATTTTAAAATAAATTTCCATCCTTAAAATCATCCCTGCAGAACATTTTTTTATCGTAACTGAGTCTTCTTCTTTAGTTGCAGGGGAGGATTCAATATCAACATTATTGCAATCAAAATATTGTGGAGAGTCTTTACCTTTATTGATGGTTGAGTCTTCATCTTCATCCTTGATAATAATTTCTTATGTGTCTTCATTTTTTATTTGATTCATCTTTTCTAACTTCATTCACAAGTCCTTGGAGGATGTGCATAGTCCTATGCTTGCCTTGACTGTATCTGATAATCCATTGAGAAGAATATTCAATGCCACTTCATTATTCTTCCTTGCTCTTCTTTGGGCTGCAATCTTGGATAGATTCTTTGATGTATTTAAGTCCTAGGGATTTCTTACTACTGAATTCTAGACTTCGGATCCTTTTGACTTCAAATACTATTTCATATTTTCTCTCCATGAGGAATAATCTGTTCCATCAAATAAGGGAGCTTCAATTGCGAAGAGAGCCATTTGTCCACCCATTTCTTCAGAATCTACCTTCTAGTGTTTAAATGTGCTAAAGGAACCTACTCTGATACCAATTGTTGAACACACCACCCACACTAAGAGGGGGGGTGAATTAGTGTGTGGAATTTTCTAACTTTTCTTCTTACAAGTTAGAAGTTAAAACATAATTGAACAGATTAAGAACAATTAAATCATAATCAAAATGGACAAGAGATACCATATGATTGTATAAGCATTTGTATAATGTATATGTATATATGTGAATATAGTAATAAGTATTTTCCCAGCACTAACTATATTTTTTCAGCACCAACTGACATAAGGAGCACCAACTCCTAGGAGAGCACCAACTCTCAAGAGAGAACCAACTCTCAAGCAAGACCCAACTTGCCACAAGACCCAGGTTGCTGATAGAATGTAGTCTATCCAACTAGAGTTCATATAGTAGCTCAACCAACTCTAGTAGCAGTGATCCATTATTGAATCGACTCTTTTTCATGATCAGAGGTATACCATAAACTCTCATCACCACACTTCATCTTTTGTCTGAAATTCGCCCCTTCTTCGCTTTATCTTTCCTCTGATATTCGCACCTTACTCACTTCTCTGATATTCGCATGGACCTCAGGTCCACATCCCCTTCATTTTTCTCCACAGGCTGCTCTTTCTCAGTGAGCCTATCTTTTCCACAAGCCTGTGTTCTTTCCTGAAGCACTCATCTAGTGAACCAATCATGGTTGTATTTATACTTTCTTATGCTCAAAATGTGTTTAAGTTAATGGGTCGACTTGTGAAACAAGTTATAACTAACTTGTCCATTTACAACAACTTTGGGACCACCAGAGATCATCATTTCGAGTCTTCAACTTTAAACCTGGCATCCCCTTTTACTTTGATAAATCAATCACGGGTATGGATCAATTTCCTTCGTCTCTGTGATAACATAAATCGATGCTTCCTTCAAACCATGTTCATATTATCATAGGCATAGAACCACGGGCTTATCAATTTAAGCGATGCATTACATAAATCCTTTTAAATCTCTTTACCATATGACCAATGGCAGTGACCTCACATGACCATGAGATTACGGGCGAGTCCAAATGTGGTTTGAAATCAAACTACTTTCCACCCCGCAATATACCTCGAGCCTCCATGTGTCCTTTCTTCAAAACCGTGGTTTCGATTGCGGCTGGCTCAAGAAAAATTAAGACTCGAGAATGTTCTGACCCTGCAATTGAGCATGACCATTGATCTCTAATACCTTGGCAATGCCACTCGATCAACAACTATTATCTACCTTCATTTCCTCCTTCCACACGCAATCCCAGATATCCACAATCCATCGACACATAGCTTCCTTCCAAATAAACGACTACGATTGATTCCGACCTTCCGGGCTTTGGGAGTTTTAATTCTCAAACTATCGTTTCTTTCATATGAAAATCTTTCGGAGTTGATGATCTGCAGACACATGTCCTCCTTAATCCAACGACTATCCTCCACTCTGGGACTTCGGCCATCGACAATTTAAAACCTTTCTCCTTCGGGTTTTCCTGAAGTAGTTTCACTCGAAGTTCATGATCCGTTGACACATACCCTCCTGCATGATCAATGATCATAAGAGACTTTGGCACTTCAGGACTTTAGGATAATCGTTGCTTCATTCTCCTCCAGAGTGATCACCAGTTGAGTAAGTCATAAGTGGTGGAGACCGCTTGTTGTCGGTTAATACTTCCACTTACATTATCCTTCCATTGTAGTAGATCGACGGTCGAGAATTCTTTCGAAGTGATATTCAGATCGGAAGTTTCGTTTCCACTTCAGGACTTCGACATTCGAGACTTCAAGACTTTGGGCAAGTGCTGGTGGTAAAACTCCCAAAGTAAAACTCCTGGAGTGACGTAATTTACTTACGTCACTTGATGACATGTCACAAATCAAGTAGCTACCATGTGTCACTCATATTCATCATTTGCACGTAGCTGAAATGTCGATTCAACTTGACACTTGTCATTGTCTGATTGCGTCATGTGTCCTTGTTGACGTAGTCTTGCTGACGTGGATCTCCTCATGTGGCACATGTTCTTCTCCTAGATCTAAAATTTGTCCTAATTCCTAAAATGTATCTCATATCGATGGCCTGAGATATTCCTCGATCCAATGGTCCAGATCTCTCCTTCGTGACTTCAATCACCTCAAATCAACAGTCTGAGATTTCCCATGACTCAATGGTCAAGATCCTTTTGCGCAAATCAGGATTTTATGTTTCGTGACTTTGAAAGTCATTCCACCTCCTTTTGCCTGAAATACAAATTCCAAACTTTCCTTATATGAAATCGATAGTCCACGATCTTCTATATTTCAAAGCTCTAGATCTCTTCTCGTGAATCGAGATTTTGTGTCTTTGCATTTCGGATCTTATTCAATCGACTCTACGCTTGCCATATCAACGGTCCACAACTCTCCATGATCCAACGGTCAAGATCAAGTTCGTGAACTAGGAATTCATGAGTTCCTATCTCAGGCATTCACACCAACCTTTCCTGAATTGTGTGGATCTCTTCCATGTGCCCTATGGATCCAACGGTCCAGAATTACTTCGCACTTCGGACTCTGGAGATGGCCCCTTCCCAATCTTGTCCGATCGACGGGCCACAATTTTCTGTGATCTGACGATCCATATTTCATGAAGACTTCACGTTTCATGATGTCGGAGGTTAGAGAACATCCTTTCTTTGATTCCCAATTTCTGATTCTCCAATTCTTCTTTGCACTTCCAAATGATTAAGGTGTGTGCACCTTACCTGGTTCCAATGGTTGTTGATCCTTCGCGCTCAGATCTAACGACTGAGATCTGTTCTCCTCGGTGCTCGTTCATCATTGTATGGGCTCTGATCTAACAATCCAGATTCTTCATAGTGCTCAATCCAATGACCACTCTCGCTCCTCCTCCTGATCTTATGCTTTTCCTTCTGAGCTTTGATCTCTGCATACTGTTGGCTCCACCTCCTGAGCTTACTCTTTTGATTCTGAGCTTTGATCTCTCCTTGCATATTGTTTGCTCCTCCTCTTGAGCTTATGCTTTCGATCTCTGCAAACTTTTGACATTTTCTACTAACTGATATACTGTTGACATCAATGACAATATCATCCGATAAATCAGAATGATAATTCATCATAACAACAAATCATCACATCGACTGTTGACATCAATGAAAATATGTCCAACAATCATGACATGCCTTTGGAGATCTGGCCTACAGAGGATGCTTCCATGGTGTACTATGTTATGGCTCAGCATTCATAGCTTGTCCTTCTCCTGTTAGAAAGGAAGTCTTCATCCTTAGCATGCTTATTTGAGGATGGCGAAGAAGTCGAGGAGAATATTTTTTCTTCCAGGAGAATCCAATATCGAGTTTGCTTTGAAAATATGCATGCACATGAGCAAGGGAATTGTCAATATGTTTCAGATTTTGAGAAAGAAGGCAATGAGAATGAAGAAAATTTGGAACAACAACAAGGATGTAAGTATATGTCATATTTGGAATCAGATTCTTCAATGTTTGTACATATTTCTATGGACAGGTATGCATGTCAAGTTTGTGATATGTTTTCAAATTGTTTTGAGCATGAGGTAACTAAGGACTGCATAGATAATTACATGTTTCTAGATTATCATAATAAATATGATTCAAACCTTGTTTTATCATCATCTTGTGATCATTATTATGAAGAGAGAGTTGTTGCTACTCATGATCAAGATATGATCACAAGAGAACTAGAGGGTTATCACTTTTTTAAGCGGAGAGACATTCATAGATGAGGCATTCATGGATCGGCATGCTTCTGATTTCAGTTTCAAGAATCCAGTTGCAACCTTGATGGAGTCATATGTTTCATATCACCTAAAAATTTCAGATTACATTAACTCACCAACACTTCCGGGTGAGTTTTTTTTCCTGAAGGAATTTTTATCACTGCTACTATATTTCAGATATTTTCTATTGATCAATGGTATGGACAAGATCATTTCAATTTTTAAACTACTTGAATGGTTGTTATGGAAGTCTCCCTTTACTTGAATAATTTTAAAAACTGGTTATAAGTAGGGTAGCATAGGAAATAAAGCTCGCTTGCTGAGCATTTTCTTTCCTTTAAGTTTGCAACAGATATAGTAGTTAGTTGCTTGAATCAAGGTAGGTTTTCAAGGTATTCAGAGAATGGTTGCACAATTGAATACATATCCCAATGGAAAGGCACATGGTCTGCTAGGTTCCTTGAGCCTCGCAGGGATGTCTCCATCCCAGTTGGAGCCAGATGTTAGCACTAAAAATGTCCCTTTAAAAGTTTAAGTGCCTTTATCAAATTTGTGCTAAAATTGTCAAATCCCTTTGATCATTTTCCTATGTCATCGCTTGTAATCCTTCATCGAGTCTCGTGAGAACTTACTATCATTTTTTACTAGAAACCTCATGAACCTTGCCTTTTAACCTGCATTTCAAAAAAATAAATATTTTTTGAATTAGTATGTCTAGATTAGGAATTCCATATATTTTTATATTTTTAAATAAAAATATACCTTTTATTTGTTTATTTAGCCATTTTTACCAAAAGTGTTGTGTGTACTTAAGTGTTTCATTCTTAAACCATTATTATACCTAAGTCACCATCCATATTCCAAAGTCCACAAATTATACATGTCGAGCACAAGTCAACACATAAACCAACACAAGCCCAACGCAATTGCCAAGCCCAATTCCTTTCCACATGTCTCATCGAATATCAATAGGAGCATTGGTGCATATAAAGGCCTTAATCTCTAAACTCCCTATGCATGTGGGATATGGGATATTGAGTGAATAAGTAAAATAAAAGACATTCCTAAAAATCTCATGCCAACTATTGTTGACATTACAGATGTCAAAGAGAAATCTCAGATCGACGAGCTTGGAGGTTTCATGTGTAGGTGAAAGCGTCAATTGTTAAATCTCTGCAGATATGATAGATGTCAGTCCATTGTGAAGCAGATTGTTTTGGAAAAGAAGCTCTAGATATGTTGAGTATGAAGTTCGATGGTCTTCATCATGATGTAATAAAATGATAAAACCGAGAGCCTGGTCAATGTTTTCCTATTGCAAGGGAACTACAAGTTTGTTGCTGCAGTTGTGGATGCCTCCCTAGGTATAGTACAGAAATATAGTTGAAGACTGCTCATACACTCTGAATGAACCCATCGAAGGTCAAACTCCAAGGTTATGGCCATGATCACATGTCTACATTAGGCGTTGATTTTAATGGTCATGCTGAAGTGATATCTGGGTATGAAAAGAGCTTTCACAGTTTGGGTGTTGTCGATAAGTTGAACAGGGAGAATATTGAAGTTTCAAATGTCTCATATAAACCTAAATTAGATTCCAAAGTTGGACACTACATCTTATACAAGTAGATGGGTTGGATACGACCTTTGTTTTCATTTATGTGTTGATTGTGTAGGTGTCAAGGTTTCTATGTGCGCATGTGTGGAATCAATTCATTGAAAATTCCTACATGTGTGCTCATGTGTCAAAAAATTGCACACAAGTCCCTAGTGCATTCAAGTTTTGGCCAACTTTGAACATAAGGAATGTGTGTCACTATTATACACTACAATATAAAATTATAAAGTACTCATGTGACATCTTTCAACATATAAGACAAAGACACTAACAACAAACCATAAGGTGGTTGTAAAAAACATGAATTGGTGACTGTTATCGCACAGTTTGTAGGTGGGTCAAGTAGCTATGAAGTAGAAGTCCAAACTGGCATAACAGGAACCTATCCCACCCAATGTCACCGCGATGGGGAGGTTCTTTCTCTTTAGGGAGGTTAGGCCCAGGGGAGACGTCCCCGACAACCTGGAGTTTTGAAGAGGCAAAGGTTTAAAGGTCAAAGTAAGGTTCCCCCTTCACGGGTCACCACCAAAATAGATAGTCCCGGATAAACAACCAATAATGAAGTGTAGGCCCAAAGAAGAACACCTACCCAGAACAAAGCAAACCAATATATATATGCAAGTTATGATTCAATGGGTTAGTACTTCATAAGACTATCTGATATTAATATAAGCAATTATAACAATAAATATTGAATAAGTATATGTTTGTTAATGCAACAACGAACTAATATTACTTCATCATTAAATATCAAGATGATGTAGAAATCAATGTATCCAATCAGTCCTCATTCAATAAATGCATCAAACCACCATCCAATAGCTTAATAAATGAAAATTGTTGCGCCAAGATGAAATAACCAAGGGTGACGTCAGCCTTTTAGGGTTAGTTGTTAGTTAGGGTTTCAATTTATAAGAGAATTTGAGAGTTGTTTAATCACTTTCACTTCAACGTTGGAGGCTCAAGATCAGTGCCTAAGGGTTATGGAGTCAAAAAGATGAAGGACACACAAGTTGAAGGGGATGAGATTCAAAGGACAAGAGGGAAATGTTTCAAGGTGCTGCTAAAGTAGGGCCTTAAAGACAGAACCCTAGGGGAGAGAATCTCACTCCGGTGTTGCTTAAGCAAGGCCTCGTGCTCTCTCCTCCTTCCCAGCAAACAACTAGCTCAATGAAAATCAAAATCAAGACGAGAGAGTTTAAAGAGGGAGAGTGTTTCTAAGGCAAGGCTCTTTCATTAAACCCTAAAAGAAAATGGCCCTAGGTGTAGATAACCTAGGCCTGAGACATCCTCTTCCTCTTGAAGTTCAAAGGTATGGCTATCTTAAGGAAAGAAGAAAGAAAGAGTGTAGCAATGGCTAGGCTCTCTTCTTCTTCTTCAATGGATAAAATGTTTTTCTATCAGGGGACATGAGACAACGACCTACTTGTGTGTTTGTCCCCTAGGGTTTTGATTCAACAATATTTATGAATAGATGCAAGAAATTAAACTACAACCATTCAATCAAGAAGTTTTGTAGAAACATACTTACAAATCATCAAGAAAATAGCATGCAAACCCTAGTTGTAAACCTTCCTTCAAGAAAAACACCATAGAATGCCAAAAATCTCCTCCTTAAACAAGTGCACCTTCCTCGAATCAGCCAATAACCCTAATAGGGTGAAAAAATCATACCTCACTAGGAGAGTGAGTGATGTGTTATGTCAAAATGAGAGTGAAAACCCTCAATATATAGTGTATCAATGACCTTAATTAATTTTAGGTCATAAAAATGGTCGACAAGACAATAATACTGTTTTTACATTAAATTGTCAAACTAAAACCCTAACTGAGCTGTAATAAAGGTAAAATCCCCTTCAAGGGAGGCACTAGCCATTTTTAGGGTAGATGAGACATCTAGGAGCAAAACGTTAGCCCCCTAGGGGCCTCTCCAACATGCCACACGTGCCACTGTTGCCCAGTCTGCCTCCGAAAATGACCATGAAGCTCGAAGACATCATGGTAAGGATGGGGACTATCGAGCTAATTATATGATATTGATTTCGACATAAAATTGTCAACCCAGGGTTCGTAAACTTAGATATGTAAGTACAATATGTGCAGGGCTAAAGAAATCTATTCTACTCTAACATTCGAAAGGAAACACTTTGACTAAAACTAAATCTAAAATCTAAAAAGTATGAAATTGCATCAAAGGAAATTAATCTAATAAACCTTGCAACTGAAACTATCTCTAACTATGAAATAAACTGAAATTGAATCTAACTTATGAAAACAATTGAGATTGAATCTAACTACGAAAAGATGAAAGCTAAAATTAATCTATGAAAACATGGAATTGCATAAATCAAATCTGATAAAAGCATTGAAAATTACAAATAACAAAAGGCAAAATGAAAAGCATGTGAGCTCACATGAGAAACTAAATTAACAAATCAAAACATGAATAAATCTAACTCTTTATTCCAAAAGTATCAATCCAATTACAAAATGATGAGACCAAATATGACTCTCAAAATGACAAACTATTTCATTGTTTCTTTATTTCTAGAGAGAGGCCTCCTCCCCAAATGAGGAGAGAACCCTCTTATTTATACCTGAATGAGGATAACAAACTCATAATTACAGATCCACTTTTTCTCAACCTATCCCTTCAAATCCTCCACAAATATCTTGGATAAGATATTCTATCCATGATCTTCTCCTTGAAGTTAGCTTGAATGATTATCTCCAAATCAAAACTTGAAGACGAAATTCGAATTTGAAGCTAGGTGGTGATTTTTGACTTTGTGAAAATCTTCAAATATGCCTGTAGTCATCATAAAACTCACCCAACTTTGAGATATAATAAAAATATGTTAATTTTCTAGTATTTAATCACAAATTCTCTTAAAAATACTTGAAAATAAATAATTTGGAAAATGGAAATATAAACCCATATGTATTATGAAAGTGGTGGAGATTAATGGTTTTATCGAAGGATAAGATAAGAATGAGGTGATAAATGGTGTATGATCAAGGAATAAAAGGTGTATTTATGTGGTCCAACATTCCCCCCAACTGAACTTGTTGCATGTCCCTATGCAACTGTGCATGAATTTTTCTTTAAAACTTGTGGCATCTTAGTTGTAGCTTACATGATGATGATGACGTATAACAATAAATAATTTCATGTTGAATGATACATGAGTGGCAACTAATTTTCTTATGGTTGGTTCTTGTGTGACAACCATCAATCTGACAAATGTTGGTTCTTGTGTTAACAACATTTATTCATTTTTACTTATTTTCTTGCTGCAATTCATAATATTTGAAAACATGCATGTACTGGAAATGATAAGACATCAATGTATTTAGAAATCCTTCTTTTTCTTCATATTTGAATCATGCCCATATATATCAATGCTTTTAGAATCAAATGCAACATAGTTTAGTTTGGGAAAGACACAATGGTTGATGGTAAAATGAGATGATGAATATGTAAATTGAATTATGACATGAATATCTCCCCCCCCCAATTGAAGGTGTGGTACATTTTAGGAAAAGGAGGAGACTAAGGTAAGGAAATTTTCCAAATTTATCTATTTTTAGCGCTTAAGGAATTGCATGATTAAAGATTAGAAAAGAACATACCTTCACTTACCCCAAGACCGATGAACAATGCAAATAGGAAAGCAGTTGTTGTTGTTGAAGAAGGTTGTGAAGTGAAAGTAGAAATGCAATATGGATGAAAAATGTTGCATTCTGGTACAGAACAAGTGCAGAACCGGTACTAAACTAGTACTAAACTGGTACTGAATAGGTACAGAAAGAAAATAAATAGAAATCTGAACTAAAACTGAACTGAAAGTAACTGCAGCAAAGACATCTCGAACAAAGTGTAAACAAGTCAACTGTCGAGCTTCAAGCTCTGTATTGGAAACTACTGCATCTGGGAAAGTGCAAAAACCCTTGTTGAGATACAAATGAATTCCCAAACAAACTGATGGCTATCTCTAAACCGATCTTCCTTTTATTAGCATAAAGAACCATCAAAAAGCATATCATCTGCAACTTATACAAACCCACTCTATGGTACAATTCTTAATTGTGTGAATAGATTTTGTTTAAGTCGAACATAATAAGAAATCGTTGGATTACCGGCCATTAATGAATGCCATTAACCAACACGAGAAAACCCATCATTGATGTCAATGGGTATCAAGGTACCTACAGTACACTCTAGTCCATGTGAATAAAGGTGTTGAAGTCGAACACATATAGAGTCCACTAGTCAAAAGGCATTAATGAATCCTCATGCTAGTAGTGAGAGAGCTTGCCATTAAGGCATGCAAGCCTCAAGGTACTGAAATATTCTCTCATCCCTATTCTAGATAAGGTGTTGAATTTGATGGAAAGGAACGTGTTGAAAGGTGGACCTTAATGTACTCCACATCATTCAACACGAGTGAAAAACAAAAAGATTTGCAGGATATAATTTGGTGGAACAGTAAATACTCACTTGTGGATTTTACGAGCCCAAGTTAGATTATGCTCGTCGCTTTTTCACTTTTTAAGACTCTGAAAAATGGCTAAAAGAAGACTCGATGTGAGGCAAGAGATAGGTGCAATCAGGCGAAATATAGGCAACTCAAAAAAGTAATCATGTGGGAAGTCATAAGGTAGTAGCGATGGATGGAATATTTTTAGGATGACGACATATCAAATGACGAAATAGGCTTCAACATGATTTTAACTGAGGAGTTTTGAAAGAGAAAAAGATAAGTGCTTATGTCATGACGCAATTGGTTTCCAAAACATTTTGTGATGGAAACAAAATGTCATGATAAACACAACAGAAAATTCAACTCTTTCAAGCTTCATAAAACACGTTTTTTCTAGAAATTTCAGGTGATTTCTCAAATCACTTCACTTCTGCACACAATTTGATCATCTTGAACCTGTAAAAGGTTAGCAATTTCATGCACATAATTGTGAGAGCAGTGCAAAAAGATAAATGGCAGAAAAACACATTTAAATCAAAAGTGAAATGCATTTTTATACCTGAAAAGCATCTTAAGCATTCCTCTTCATCAAAACCTGTTTTTAAGCAAACAAGCTAGCACAAAACATATTTTGAAATAGCATGAAATTTTGGTTTTAAAAAGTTTCCAAGTTCATTGGCAATGTACTGCACTAGAATAGTTTTGGTAAATGCAGCCAATGAAACAATAATGGTTGTGATAAGTAACCACGATGGCAGGACGGTTTCTTTGCCACTAAACCATAGATGGAAATATCATCCATAGACTGCTCAAGTATGTGCATCAATTTCAACTTAAATGACCATGTCTCTGGCATTGGAGGCTGCATAAATATAAGAAAAACACCAACAGTCACCACCAGAAGTAGCACACGCTTTACTAAATGAATGTGGGAGAAATGTCATGTAGTAAATTGACATGCTCAAAGATGTCATGCCTGTCTCACCAGTATGTAGCCAAAGAGGCCACAAGAGTGTTGATTCCCCTTCAATTGAAATATCCTTAGGAAAAGTGAATATAGAGTTGCTAGATTTGGTCTTAACATCGGAATCATCCTCAATGACACTTCTAGCATGGTCTTTTTTATTTTTCTTGATTTCAAGGCATGCAGGAAATTCTGCATAAAGATCTTCTAGCTCCCCAATCATGAGAAATCTTGGATGATTGATCTTTAGTTTCATGTTCTTTATTGCTTCACAAGATCGATTTGAAAGCTCCAGTACTAAGCGGTGAAGTTCTCCGACATTAGTTTTGACTGGCATTCTATGAATTGTACCCTCGAGCCTTGACAAATGCTTTGGGACAAAAAACTTCAGACATTGATGTGAAGGATACTCTGTGGAATCCTTACTCTTCCCTTTGACCCTTTTTTTCTTTGGTAACTGAGAAGTAAATTCATATCGTCCAATAACAGTCCGTGACAAAACCCATTTCACGCCATCTATCTGGAGGAAACCTTCTGTTTTAGGAGTCGCTTTCAAGTGAACCGTCATACTTTGACCTCCTTTCAGACTAAAAGCCTCCTCAGATAAAACCAATTAAGTAGCACCATGATCAGATGTGTTCCCCTCTTCTACAATGCTAGGATTATATAGTGCAATTCCAGATCCATTTTTTCTCCATGATGACCAAAACCAACTTTCTCTGACATCATTTTAGGCAATCGGAACACATGCTACAGTTCAAAGATTGTTTTCCGACAGAGCCAGACAGATACAGTAACAACAACAACATGTGAAAAACCTTGCCACGGTTTCATTCTTGAAGATTCCTTACACTGGAATCCTGAAATAGAGATTGCTTTCACTCAGTAACTTGCATTTTGCGGGATAATTTCACTGGGAATGGACACAAGCAGAGGGGGCAGTCAAGCATGAGCTTCTTGGTTATAGTAGTTGAGCTGGCTCGGCACCTCACAGTAGGAACTATGGAAACATGAAATTTATCATGGACGATTTTAGTGTGTCGACTATCTTGATCTTGCAATCCTCCATCATCGAAATTCTGGGCATAATCACTGGGCAAGTGAAAGGATCTGACCGTCTACGAATGGTGAGAGAGGGGAGTCTCTGCATATTAGATTCAGTTGGGGGGAATTTTTTTGGACATGAGGACTTTGGACTCAAGCTCGTCTTTGGCCGGCCCTCCGGCGGTCATATGCTGAACATATTGTTTCACCCTCTCTAATATGAGACGCTTCCCATGGGAAAGAAAGGCCTGGCGGAGCTCCTCTACGTAGGGTGTGTCGGTTATTAATAGAGACTTTGATCTCGGGGTCCTGGTTCTATCGCATGAGGCCAGATTGAATGCATGAATCTTGGGAGCAGCTCTGGGAAATAATTAATCGCAAACGGACTCTATTAGTGTAGAAAATATCACTGCAAGATATTAAGTGGTGATTTGTAAAAATCGAACTACTAAACGTGAGTCGTGGCTTGAACCAAACACACGATCATACCTAACCTAATCTCGATTCCTAAGAACTCGTTCTAGATCTCATGGATCTACACGTAATTCTCATATGCTGGAATCTCATCCTCCCACTCTCGGTTAAGATTTTCGGAGACAATATCGCGGCAACGATCTCAAAATAGAAGTTGTAATTACTGCACTCCAAACGTGGAACAACCTTGGATATTTCATATCTCATCAATGTCCACCCATCCAAGTGCATCCAAAGTTGTTGAACCATAAATGAGGTAAAGAACGAAAAATACTACCATTTAGTCAGACCCTAGCATGTCGGAGCAGGGGGTGAAGCATTCAATCGAAGTTCTGGCAGTGTGGGATGGCCATCTTCTGCACAAGAAAATCTCTACAACGAAGGTTTTCCAGATGCCATTTATTCGTTTTTTGTATGTAGATTTTATTCTAGGTTGAAGGTGGGTCATGCAAATAATGAACAGCCTATACCTCTTGCACATGCAACTAGGATTTCTGTGTTTTATTAGTTTTGATGATTTTTTTATGTTTTTTATGTTTTGCAGGTTTTTGCATGAGCGGAAAAGCTAGAATGTACAACAGGAATTATTTTTATGAATTTTTGTATGTTGTTTTTTTGTTTTTGTTTTAATGGTTGTGTTTTTTTTTCTAATTTTTAAATGCACATGCTTATTCATAATCAAAACCTACCTATTTTAATCTAATTAGAAACTAAAAATTATCTAAATGAAATGAAACTTCCAATGTAACCATCTACGTAACAAAAGTAAACAAAGATTTACATTTAATTTTGAAAAATGAAATCTAGGATGTACAATAATGTGCGAATTCAACTGCTCAAAATGTAAATTAATGAAATAAAAGAAAAAACAAAATTGATCTATCCTTGTACTTACTTGAAAATAATGTTCAATGAGGCTTTCGTATGCGTGATTTACATCCTCATTCAGCTCACTTGATACCTCTTCTTCGTTCTCTTGCTCGAATAGTTCTTCCCCATCATATGTGCATGATTCTTCAAATGTCAATTTGTCTTTCTCTTCAGGAGGAGAATTTAAATCTTTGATTGTTGTCAAGATCTCATCTTCTTGAGAAGATGAGATCCTGGCTTTTGCTAGGATTTGAGTGAGCTGTTCAAATCTTACATTCATTCTAAAATCATTTTACAAAAATCAAAATCAAATTCTAGAAAACAAAATGAAAAACGAGTATAAAACAAACTAGTACAAAACTAGTGAAAAACAAGTACAAAAGTAAAGATGAACAAACCTACAAAATCAAAGTAAACTAATACAAAATAAAAACTAATTCGCAATCCAAAGTATACACTACAAAAATGTAAAATGAAAAAGCATACTAAAAACAAACTTGCAAGAAAAATAATTACAAAATCAAACTAATTTGCAAAAAACCCATGCTTGGCTTTGGATATGGACCCACTAAAGTGGAAGCGTAGGTTCTTACCTTTCGTCTTACAACACTTTCCTCCCCCAAGCTATTCACAAAACAAATTTCAAACAACTAGATATAGAAATTCCTAAACTATAACCCTTTTAACACCTCCCCGACAACGACGCCAAAATGTCGAGAGAACCCTCTTATTTATACATGAATGAGGATAACAAACTCATAATTACAGATCCACTTTTCTCTCAACCTATCCCTTCAAATCCTCCACAAATATCTTGGATAAGATATTCTATCCATGATCTTCTCGTTGAATTTAGCTTGAATGATTATCTCCAAATCAAAACTTGAAGATGAAATTCGAATTTGAAGCTAGGTGGTGATTTTTGACTTTGTGAAAATCTTCAAATATGCCTGTAGTCATCATAAAACTCATCCAACTTTGAGATATAGTAAAAATATGTTAATTTTCTAGTATTTAATCACAAATTCTCTTAAAAATACTTGAAAATAAATAATTTGGAAAATGGAGATATAAACCCATATGTATTATGAAAGTGGTGGAGATTAATGGTTTTATGGAAGAATAAGATAACAATGAGGTGATAAATGGTGTATGATCAAGGAATAAAAGGTGTATTTATGCGGTCCAACAGGGACACTGCCTTGGCATGGTGACCAGAGCTGACAGTGTTACCCACAAGTACTTTCACAGAGATGAGAATGTTGGCTTGTGATGAGACCCCATTTCCCTTGGCCATGCAACCAAAGGTCACTTCCCTGGCGTGGTAACCAGATAGTGGCAATGTCATACTGTTAGGTACAAATGAACCTAATAGGTTGGCTCGTGATGAGACCCCCTATCCTCTTGTCTAGGTCTTGTTTATTAATTTTTGGGTCCCTCTTATTTCTTGCTAAGAGGCTTTTTATTGCCTTCTCGGGGATCCCTGGGAGAGGGATCTTGAGGTTTTATTTCTAGGCTTTTATCTTTTACCAGCTGCTTTTACCTTCTAGGCCTTTAGCCCCTTCTTCCCAAAAGATAAGGTGCAACCCTAGTTCAATCCAATGCCCGGACCAGGGGAATGGGATAAATGAGCGGGAGATAAGATGAAAAAGTGATGGTATGATGGGAGCAAACGATGGCTCTTCAAAAATTCCCCCGGTGAAAAACCAAAACCCATGGGTATAGGCTTGCTAGGACACCCTGTCAATCTCCCCAAACATGGTAAAGTGGGTTAATGTAAGATCCAAGCAGTCGTCAAAGACAA
>SNQJ01S0199428.1:0-14370 GCA_010110895.2 Picea sitchensis | reverse complement strand
GAATTCATCAAAATTATCAACAAAGTCATTATCTTCATCATAACATGAAGGGATTAAAACATTCGATACTTCTTTGCTCTCTACATCATAAAATAAATAATCATTGAAAGTTTTGAAATAACTCACCTTGTTTAATCCTTCCTATGCAAGAGCTTCAAGTGTTCGGATAACTTCATCAAGTGGAAGATCTACCTTCACATCTTCAGTCTTGAGACATAGAGGATCAAGTTTGTCCAAGGGTTCCATTTCCTCTTCACTCTCTGAGTCATAGAACAAGGTATCATCAAAAAACTGGAAAGGAAAACAACTTACCTCATTCTCTTCATCTTGTGAAGGAGGGACAAGATCTTGGAGAGCTTCATCAGACTGAGGAGCGGTTACTGGTACTTCATCCTCAGAATTCACGTCTCTAGTTATATATTTGTTGCATTCTGTTGGATTAGGGGAGAGGTCTTTCTCCTCTTCAAGGGGTTGATAATGGTCTTCATAAACCTCATCTTTTATATCAGAGGATTCTTGGTGTTGATCATGATATGATTTCCTGAGATCTTCTACAATCTCAGTGGTGAATCCTTTGTGGTCTAAGGCTACCATGAGGTTTTTAAGGACATCTTCATACCTTTGGAAATGTGGCTTAGTAAGGTCTATAAACCTACTGATGAGGTGTATGAAAAATGATATACCCATGTCCTTGCAACAACTCTTAAAATGACCTTGTAAATAGGATGGCAGAGTGAGTAAGAACAATTTTATAAGAGCATCCTCTCCTCCCAACTTTATCTTGCTCAAATACTCCAAAAAATTTACAATGTGAGGAGTTGGGAGGCCCAAAAATGTTGGAGAGTTGTTTAGCCATTTTGTATCAAATTAATTTGGGTATCCTTGAAAACTTCTGAAATCAATACTCGGATACATTTGTTCCCGGGGTGCCAGCATCCCATAACTTGGAAATATCACAGAAAGTAAGGTGGCACCCTGATAAATATTAGTGGAGTCTCCAGATAATTTACCTGAAACTATCAAAGGATAAGGGAAAACACCCTAGTGGATTTGCCAGGTAAGCTTGTAAGATAAGGCTCTTGAGGCAAGGCTTGCTAAAAAGATTTTTCATTTTGAGGAGAATTGACTCAGTGTTCCCCGACAATGATGCCAAAATGTTATCGCATAGTTTGTAGGTAGGTCAAGTAGTTATGAAGTACAAGGCCAAACTGGCGTAACAGGAACCTATCCCACCCAATGTCACCACGATGGGCAGGTTCTTTCTCTTTAGGGAGGTTAGGCCCAGGGGAGACATCCCTGGTAACCTGGATTTTTGAAGAGGCAAAGGTTTAAAGGTCAAAGTAAGGTTCCCCCTTCACAGGTCACCACCAAAACAGACAGTCCCAGATAAACAGCCAATAATGAAGTGTAGGCCCAAAGAATAACACATGCCCGGAACAAAGAAAACCAATATATATATGCAAGCTATGATTCAATGGGTTAGTACTTCATAAGACTATATGATATTAATACAAGCAATTATAACAATAAATATTGACGAAGTCAATGTTTGTTAATGAAACAATGAACTAATATTACTTCACCAATAAATATCAAGATGATGTAGAAATCAATGTATCCAATCAGTCCTCATTCAATAAGTGCATCAAACCACCATCCAATTGCTTAATAAATGAAAAATGTTGCATCAAGATTAAATAACCAAGGGTGACGTCAACCTTTTAGGGGTTTCAATTTATAAGAGGTTTTGAGAGTTGTTTAATCACTTTCACTTCAACGTTGGAGGCTCAAGATCAGTGCCTAAGGGTTATGGAGTCAAAAAGATGAAGGACGCACAAGTTGAAGGGGATGAGATTCAAAGGACAAGAGGGAAAAGTTTCAAGGTGTTGCTAAAGTAGGGCCTTAAAGATAGAACCCTAGGGGAGAGATGATCACTCCAGTGTCTCTTAAGCAAGGCCTGGTACTCTCTCCTCCTTCCCGACAAACAACTAGCTCAATGAAAAGCAAAATCAAGACAAGATAGTTTAAAGAGGGAGAGTGTTGCTAAGGCAAGGCTCTCTCATTAAACCCTAAAATAAAACGGCCCTAGGTGTAGATAACCTAGGCTTGGGTCCTCTTCCTCTTGAAGTTCAAAGGTATGGTCAGCTTAAGGAAAGAAGAAAGAAAGAGTGTAGCAATGACTAGGCTCTCTTCTTCTTCTTCAATGGATAAAAGGTTTTTCTATCAGGGGACATGAGACAACGACCTACATGTGTGTTTGTCCCCTAGGGTTTTGATTCAACAATATTTATAAATAGATGCAAGAAATTAAACTACAACCATTCAATCAAGAAGTTTTGCACAAAAATACTTACAAATCATCAAGAAAATAGCATGCAAACCCTAGTTGTAAATCTTCCTTCAAGAAAAACACCATAGAATGACAAAAATCTCCTCCTTAAACAAGTGTGCCTTCCTCAAATCAGCCAATAACCCTAATAGGGCACAAAAATCAGACCTCACTAGGAGAGTGAGTGATGTGTTATGTCAAAATGAGAGTGAAAACCCTCAATATATAGTGTATCAATGACCTTAATTAATTTTAGGTCATAAAAATGGTCGACAAGACCAGAATATTGTTTTTACATTAAATTGTCAAACTAAAACCCTAACTGAGCTGTAATAAAGGTAAAATTCCCTTCAAGGGAGTCGCTAGCCCCTTTTAGGGCAGATGAGACATCCAGGAGAAAAACATTAGCCCCCCAGGGGCCTCTCCAACATGCCACATGTGCCTTTGTTGCCCAGTCTGCCTCCAAAAATGACCATGAAGCTGGAAGACGTCATGGTAAGGATGGGGATGCTCTGAGCTTTCCAAGGGCAACGTTACACTGAAAAGGGGTCATTTCCCCTAGGTCGGGCTCTGTGGAAGTGCATCTGGTGAAACGTCCTCTTCTTCTTTGGTGCAAAACCTCGGTCAAACATTGTCCTATCTCTACCCCTCTGACGGGGTCTCAGCAACCATCTGATGGACTCTTCAGCCCCATGGAGGTCCGAACTAATCATCTCCCCATGTGTACTAGTCCAAATGGTACCTGTCCGTCAGGCATGGTCCTACACATCAAAAACTACGCCCTCCATGGGCTCATTTGTCACAGGGATCATAGAAATTTCAATCACATTTCATCATTAATATTATCAAACATATGCATAAAAATCTTGATATATCGTTCAACAGCTCAAAGACATTACAAAAATCCACAATACAAGATAAAATAAAAGGACAAGACATCTTATTGGGCTAGTATCCACAAGATAAGGGAAGTTCCTAGGAAGGTTTCATCCAAGCCATGTAAATGAGGTGTTGTGGCTACGGGATGTCCAGACAAATGGGTAGAGTGAGAGCCAAGGATGCATAATGTTATCTGTGGGTGCCTTTGTAGAAGGTGAGTTGTACCCATCATGGATGCAATTTTTTCCAAGCCCGTTCTTTCCTTTACTCTTTGTTTTTATTTTTCTTCTTCTTTTTCTTTTTATTCAAGGTCTAACTAGAGGACACTACCTTGGCATGGTGACCAGAGCTGACAGTGTTACCCACAATTAATTTCAAAGAGATGAGAAGGTTGGCTCATGATGAGACCCCCTTTCCCTTGGCCATGCAACCAAAGGTCACTGCCCTGGCATGGTAACCAGATAATGGAAATGTCATATTGTTATGTACCCATGAACCTAATAGCTTGGCTTGTGATGAGACCCCCTATCCTCTTGGCTAGGTCTTGTTTATTATTTTTTGGGTCCCTCCTGTTTCTTGCTGAGAGGCTTTTTATTTCCTTCTTGGGGATCCCTGGGCGAGGCATCTTGAGGTTTTATTTCTAGGCTTTTATCTTTTACCAGCTGCTTTTACCTTCTGGGACTTTAGCCCCTTCTTCCCACAAGATAAGGTGTAACCCTAGGTCAATCCAATCCCCGGACCATGGGAATGGGATAAATGAGCGGGAGATAAGATGAAAAAGTGGTGGTATGATGGGAGCAGACGATGGCTCTTCAGAAATCCCCTCGGTGGCAAACCAAAACCCATGGGTATAGGCTTCCTAGGACACCCTGTTAATCTCCCCAAACATGGTCAAGCATGTTAATGTAAGATCCAAGTAGTCGTCAGAGACAAAAGGAGTTAGACACATATATCCAAAGGTTATAATGATCAAAAGTGACACATACCATGATACCTGGACCGATTACCTCATGGAGCAAGAGCCTTCTCTGATACAAGACCAAGCCGATGGTGATGGATGTTGTTGATGATGATAAGACAAATCTGATGAAAGAAGAAAAGTATGGGCCCTCCAGGGCCATGATTAGGTCAATCCTTCTCTCGGTACTCCATGTCTAGGACCTATGGGCCTCGAGACATGATCTCCTAGTTATCCCTAGAAATAGGGGATAACAGTGACAATATAAATAAGATTAAAAGTGTAAAGGAATCTAATAATCTGAGGATTTGAGAGAATAAATCCATGAAAATGTCCTTTTTGTAGTACATATTCCAGAATACAGAGGAGCAGATCATAACATGCCTCTACCTGGTCTTCCAAATAACTATGTTCTTGTTTCTAGATACATAATACTACTGTGTTTATTGTATGAAGATTTTGGTATGGATGATACATTGTAATTGATAAAGAGGCCATGAAAAAAAGTATATACTGGGGTATTTTAAAAGAGCATCCAAGTTTATACATTGGAAAACAGGTGCAGCTTCACTTGAGTATATTAAGGAGGTATTTTGCCTTTAGCAGGGCTTCCCAAATTGTTGTAGGAAAACAAATGCAACCCATATAAAACTTGAGCTTTCATACAATGAGTCATCCATTGATTGATATAACCATGAGAATAATTACAGTATGCTTGTTCAGACCATTGTAGATAGTAATTTGCATTTCCTTGACATTTGCATGGGTTGGCCTGGGTATTTTAATAATGATGGTCTATTGAGGAATTCTTCCTTTTACAGACTGTGTGAGGAAGTGAAGAAAAAGACATTGCAGGAAATGAAAATGGCAGTCAACATAGATGGAAGACAAGAATAATCAAGTTGTAATCCCAGATTTCAAGGGAATGAATCAGCACTCAACAGATGGCAGAGATTTTTTCAGCTCCAACAATTCAAGACTCAATATTTTCAACAGCTCGAGAATTTGCAACCAAATTGATTTTTTAGATTATTCTTATTATGATTTGATTTTGATTTGATTCCAAAAAAATAGCAATAAATAAGAAAATATAATTTATATATATATTTCAGAAATTGTCATGTTTAGAGATGGAGTCTTTGAGACTGAGAGGTTGGACTTTGAAGAACAAGCAAATCTTTTTGTACTAAGACCTTTGAATACGTATTTGAATATGAGATAATTTCACTGTATTTGAGCAGATTTTCATTTCCTTTCATCTTCCACTATGTTTGTTGGCACAGGGGCAGACCTGGGGTTCAACACTCAAGAGCGCACCAACAAAACCCTAACTACCAACCCTTTTGGCAACACCTACGAAGAAGATGAAGTCTCACCCGAGGTAGAGGCAGGGGTGGTTGCAGGACTCAGATGTTTGCAACCTTAGCTGGGACGCTGATCTGTGATTATATCTACTATAAGGCACTTGGCATAGATCATTCATCAATATTTAACTCGTATGGTACTTCGCAGATAACACAGAGCATCATAGTGAATACTTATACTAAATATGGTTCAGTACTTAGCCACATAAATATATATTAGGTTCAACAGATCAAGCACTAAGCATATTATATATCAGATATAACATTCATTCATATATCATGAGCACAAATCATAACTAGATCTACTTAATCACATCCAACACTTAGCCAAGAAGGAGGTAAACACATTAGATCGAAGCACAAAGCACAATACACACAGTTATCATGGTTCAACCCCACCCTGGGGCTACGTCCAGAAAGTCTTCTTCTTTATATTATCTCGGTCAAGCAGTTATAGCACAGAGCTTCAATGATCCTTACTTCACACAGGATAGAAGATCTACGCAGCTTTCTATATCCTTCTTCCTTGCACTTCAACACAAAGCTATGACAACTTGCACTTAGCTTCTCAATCTCATGCACATAGCACTTCAAGATACATCCGATCACACATATCCAGTAAAAACACTAAGCCTTTAGCTATACATCACATAGATGTACTACATTACTTTCTTCACTATTTACATTGCCTATTTATATATTACAAAATAGGCCTAAGCATGGGTAAACCCACGGACCGACATCCCTTTCCCATTACATCAACCCAAAACCCTAAAATGGACCCAAAAATAGGTCTTGCTTACTTAATTTTTGCTTCACATTGCGCTCCATTCTTGGCAAGCTGTCGCAGTCCCAAAAATGGTCAAATATGACCAAGTATTCTTCAAAACTTGGTCAAGGGCCAACAGGCCCCCAACACTCACATGTGGCTCGTCCTGAGTCACTCAGGTTTGTTCAATTCCACCTCAAATGCCTCGAGCTTGGCTCGAGCTGCTTCGACCTGCTGAAGTGCGACAACCTCTTTCTTAGTAAGTTCCTGGATCACTGTGTCATTGAGCGGTCCTTACAGACGTTGTTCTGCAATGATGACAACTTGTTCGAGTTCAGCTTCTTGGCTTTCAATTTTAGCGAACAGTTGGCATGCCTTTTCTTGGATCGAATGAATTCATTGGGAGACTTCCATCACTTTACTTTGTAGTGCATGTACCTGTTGTTGGGATGTGCATTGTTCTACAAACCTCTTCATTCTTTCTACTGGGGTCAAAGTCTTTATCTGCGCCTGTAGTGTGTCTGCATGCGTCTTGGCTTCTTGGAGTTGTGCCTCCAATGTCTGCAATTCTGGAGTCTCTACGAGGGTCTCATAAGTCTGGGTTCTTCTAGTGCTCAGTTGCATGCATTCCAAGGAAAAGGGTTTTAACCGGCCAACTGTGCTTAGAGCAGTGACCTCTCTTAGATCTCTAATTTCCTGAGGGGTCTCAGGCATGATGCGAAGATCCAGATCCGTGATGCGTTGTTGGAGTTGTTGGATTACTTCTTCCAATTGGGTCACCTGTTGTGGGAGATGGTATTCCGTCTTCACCTCTATGACTATCACAAAGTGTAGTGCTTTGTGAATCCTTTCCTAGACTTCAAGTTTCTCTTCTTAGAAACTGTGTCTTTTCCTCATCCCACTTCTCTTTCAGAGAAATATTTTCTCATTCAGCCTCCTTCTGTTGTTCTAGAAGTGTTTTTTGTGCTTGCATCAAAGCCTAGCTGGCTTGCACTGTGTCTTCTTGAGCTCGTCGAAGGAGATCTTCGACTTGATCAACGATCTGGTGTAACTGTGTGGGATCATCGCATGTTCTTGATGTTTCTCTTATCAAGGGAAATGTAGACACTGCTTGGTTGGACTGGAGTGTCTGCTGCACTTATTTGAGTTCACCTTTGATTTGGTTGAAGAGCACCTCCTGCTTTGCTTCCTTCTTTTCTGCGAGCTCGAGTGAAACGTTGTTCAGTGCGACAATTAAGAAGTCAAATTCATTCGGGGTAAGGGTAGTTTTAAGTGTGGTCTGGGTAGCCTTAGCTTTCTTTCGGGAGGAGGGTTTTGGTGGTGTCATCTTTCTTTTTAGGGAGGGTAAGTCCTCCTATCTTGGTGGAGTCACTTCACCTCTATTTTTCTCCACTTCTATACTGCCTAGCTCATCACCATAACCTCCCTGTGTAGGTGAGATTGAAGCAGTCTTCGCAGATGTGCTAAGGAAATATTCAAATTCATAATCCTTCTTAGTCCTGTTTGGCGCAGGTGTATCTGAAATAGTTTCAGGGCTTTCCTTGTCAGACATATCTGCGCGGTCTGCTGCAACAAGTAGGTCTGTTGACCATTCCTTGGTGATCTCCTCTAGGTCGTCCTCTGTCAACTTGTAGTAGGATTGGAGCTATTGTTTATGTTCATCAATGCACACTGTAATGTAGATGAAGTGGCAATCATCACTAAACTTCATCAAAGGTCTAAACCTATGAAGTGTGTTCGGGGTGATTCACGGTGTAGACTGAATTGCAGTTTTCAGTTGGTTGAAGTAGGTGTGGAAGACAACATTAGACTACCACTACTTGTTCATGTTGCTAGAGAACCACAACATACAAAACTTCACAGCCAGTGGTTCAAAAGGTTCGATCTCCAGGAAAGTGGCTCCCTCTGGCAGCTCCCAAGCAATGAAAGCGATGAGTATGAGTAGCCAACTAAAGTGGAACTCATACCCTTGGTCTTGCACACCTCTGCAATCCATCTCTAACTGGTTGATGAGATACTTCACCCAATTCATCTGTAGTCCCTCAACGCACTTCCCTTCGAGGTCAACTATGAAGCCAATCACCTGTGTTTTTCTGTTCTTACGAACTAATTTCCCTATGATCAACTAACATGCAAGGCACACTGCACCACTCTGGATGGAGGCTACCTTGTAGCCTCGCGTTCCCTTCTCTACATCACCATAAGTTTCCTTTATCCGGTGTGCTAGGGCTCAGTCAGAGGTATTGCCTGGGTAAAAGTCTTGTGGGTCAGGGCCTTGCATGCTGAGTCCTGTGATCCAATTGATTAGAGTCAGATCCACAGTAATGCGGTGGTCCAACCATAAATATCCACTGTGGTAGCAAGACAACAGCAACCTGACGCATGCGTTGACTTCCTGGTGTCTGTCAAAGTGAGGGATCTTCATTACGTTGAGCGGTGTGGATTGTGCAATGTTTTGGGTCCAGGACTGCGGGACAATATTAGGATTACAGACTTTGGTATTAGTTAAGTATTTATGTGGAACCAATATGTTGTAGTTTTTGCGATCTCCAAGGCTAAAATCACTGAATTTTAGTGTTGCGAGCTTATCCTAGTCAGCACGTATTGTGCGCACTCCTTTCAGAAGATATGCGGTGATCATGTTGTACTCAAAGTATCTGGGTACGTTGTCACGGTTAATCTTGCCACTCAAAGGTGGGATGTAAACTGGAAAAATGCACGGGATCAACTTGGCATTTTCAATATCATCTATGTGCTTTGTTCTTGTCTCGGTTGTGGTTCTGGAAGGTTCTGCGCCACGAGCAGTGGAGGGAGAATCTTGGACTCCTCCTGACGACGATGTTTGCACACCTACAGACATCCTTCTCTCTGACATGACTCTCTCATCCATTAGGTCAGTCAAAACTTCTTCAACTACTTTCTCAACAGTTTTGAGCTCGTTCGACATACAAGCTTGGGTCCACTAGCTTAGATTTGAAAATGACGGCTGAGATTACGATGAATAGTAAGGAAAAAAGGCAATGATCGCATGGTGAAGTAATCTCAATGTTTGATCTCAAATTATCACTTAGCAAAAGTATGCACAGTGCGTGGCGCGACGGACTAAGTAGGGAAACTTAGCAACGGTCTGCTTCCAATGGATATGGGGCATGCATTAACTTTGTTCTATCCATTCTGGTGTTGTTCAATGATATAATGGGAACCCATAATTTCTTTTCGACCCGTTCAGGGTGGAATTCAAATGGGTATATTGGTCCAACAACTATATTACTGTGCCATGGCGAAGTGCCAGATGTCGTTGTTCTGATATCTTGGCGTAGCTCAATTCTTGTGATTTTTCCTTCAGCAAAGTTCCTTCTGGAGTCGTTTGTAGCTTTTCGATTTTGGCCCTCTTCTTACTTAGCTTCCCAGCGTTTTTCTCAGTGAGCTTAGTCTCGGTCACCCTCTTTCCATTCTGAATCTTATCTTCTCTTGACATAGTCACTTCGCGATGCCTAGGATCTTTCCTCAGATCCAAGGGTAATACTCCTTCATCATATGGGTTAGATATTTCAGTCTTTTGTGGTTCCTCTAACGCTCTTATAGATTCAACATCCAGTTTCCTAGTGTTTAACAACATAGATCTGTTCTCTTGTTCCTCCATGAAGTAGGAAATCCTTCTAGTCATAAATTCCACAAGTTCTTGCTTCTTCTGTTCTAGGGATTCCTTTTCTTCTTTCCTCCAGATCTGGTCTTTTTCAATCCAGATCTTTCCTAGCAAAGATGGAAATGGGGAACGGTCCTCAATAAATATAATGACTTCGAACTCTTCCTCTGTCGAATTTCCATGGGTATTCATAGCTATCTGGGTAATTCTGCCACATAGGGTTACCATTTTGCCTTTAAATAATCTGATGGTTCCTAGTGAAGGGACCAAAGCAGGCCTTCCTAGGGCTTCCCAAGTTCTTTCTATCATAATATTCATCGGTGCTCCCTCATCCAGGGCATAGTCAATGTCGAAGTCTCCTATTCTTACTTCGATTTTCTCTTGTTCTTTGAAGATTTCTAACAAACTGACATCCTTATGATCATCTAGGGTTTCTTTTATTTTCAGTAACATGATCTCTGATTCTTTCTGGGGTTCTTCCATAATTTTAGTCTCTTGATCTCCTTCAGAGTTTGCTTGTTCCATATTCAGTTTTTCAAGTCTAACAATCATTCTAGGGAAATCCAATACTTCATGGTCCATAGATTTACAACAGAGGTAGCTAGGGTTTCTCCCAAGGCATTCCTTAGCAAGATGGCATGGTCTTCCGCAACTGTAACAAAGAGTTAATCCTCTCTTTCTCTTCAATGATCCCCAACTCTTCTTGTACCATGTGCTAGGATCATAATGGTTGGCCTAAAAAAAATTCTTTCTAGGATCCTGCATCCACTTGTTAGTCCAGAAATTCTTTCTATGCATAGGTATAACATATCTATCTTTATACTTATCATATCTATTCATATCAAACTTTCTTTCATCTATTAATGCCCTAGTTTTTAAGCTAGAACAAAATCTATCACATACCTAGATCCATGTTCTAGAAACAAAAGAATTCACTTATCTACAGAGAACAAAGCTTCCAGATCTAAGAACTTTTGACTATTCTTACCTTTATTAGAGCACAGAGCTTACAAATCTTACCTATTTTCTGCAGATCTGACTTCTTTCTTTCAGAAATTTCCACTTTTACTTTTATTAGAGCACAGAGTGTTTAGATATCGCTTCTTTTATTCGGATATGATCTTCCTTTCTTCAGATTTGACCTTATTCCTGGCACAAAGATGCATAGGTCGAGTAAAAAGTTGCGCAATAGGGCAACAAATCTATGCATAGAGATTTATTTTTCACAACGTTTCTTTTTCTTCAGTTCCCAACAATCACAGTTTCAGGTCCCAACAACGGAACCATTCATTGGCACAGGGGCAGACTCATGGTTCAACGCTCAAGAACGCACCAACAAAACCCTAGCTACTAGCCCTTTCGGCAACACCTTCGAGGCAGATGAAGTCTCACCTGAGGTAGAGGTAGGGGTGGTTGCATGACTCAGATTTCTACAACCTTAGCAGGGACACTGATCTGTGATTATATCTACTACAAGGCACTTGGCATAGATCATTCATCAATATTTAACCCATATGGTACTTCACAGATAACACAGAGCATCGCAGTGAATACTTATACTAAATATGGTTCATTACTTAGTCACATAAATATAGATTAGGTTCAATAGATCAAGCACTAAGCATCTTATATATCAGATCTAACATTCATTCATATATCATCAGCATAAAGCATAACTAGATCTACTTAATCACATCCAACACTTAGCCAAGAAGGAGATAAACACATTAGATCGATGCACAAATCACAATACACACAGTGACCATGGTTCACCCCCACCCTGGGGCTATGTCCACAAAGTCTTCTTCTTTATATTATCTCAGTCAAGCAGTTACAGCACAGAGCTTCAATGATCCTTACTTCGCACATGATAGAAGATCTACGCAGCTCGCTAGATCCTTCTTCCTTGCACTTCAACACAAAGCTATGACAACTTGCACTTAGCTTCTCAATCTCATGCACATATCACTTCAAGATACATCTGATCACACAGATCAAGTACTAGAACTAAGCCTTTAGCTATACATCACATAGATGTACTACTTTACTTTCTTCTCTATTTACATTTCCTATTTATAGATTACAAAATGGGCCTAAACGTGGGTAAACCCATGGGCCGACATCCTTTTCCCATTACATCAACCCAAAACCCTAAAATGGACCCAAAAATAGGTCTTGCTTCCTTAATTTTCTCTTTGCGTTGCGCTCCATCCTTGGCAAGCTGTCGTAGTCCCAAAAATGGTCAAATATGACCAAGTATTCTTCAAAACTTGTTCAGGGGCCAACAATGTTTGTGAATGAATATATAATTCATATATTCTTATGTTTATTTGATGAATGATAGAAGTGTTTATTTCATTGCGTTGATAGGTAAATAATCACAAATACCTTTCCTACTGTAATTAACCATTCATATGTGCTTTTAGTGTATATGGTTCTGTTGGTATGGTAGCATTCTTCATCCATTTACAAATCTTTAAGTTATATTATCTGTACAATGAAGGCCTTATTTGTTAGAGTGTTTTCATATGTGTCTTGGAGGAACGAGTTTTTGAGAGTCTATCAATTTGATCCACCCACATAAACATATTCATTGATCTATTTCTTATGTTACCAAGCTTGTTCTCTTTAGAGTCTAGGAGTGACTCTTGAAGTGATATCAATACCCATGTTTTCCCCAGCTTGTATCATAACTATAGTTTGCTAAGAGACTGTGGATAGAATAATTATGTGTGGATGTTGGAATTGATGAATCTTTTGTTATATAAGGTAATGTATATATTTATGTTACTAAATAACATGGAAGTTGTTGCATAACTATTGAAGTGTTTTCCACTGTATATCATGATGCATGAAAGGGATGGTGAGGGGAACCAATGATGGTTTAAATGACCCCTACCAGACCAATACTCTGCTGGATTGAAAATTTTCACACCTAAAATAGTCCTCTAACCAAGAGAATGTAATTACCATTCAAGTTGGTAGTTGGGAAGTATTCCTCAAGAGTCAATGAGAAGGTGGTTTGATTACCCATTTGGAAACTTCTTGATATGACCCATGAAATCTTTCTAAGGAAGGAAAGAAAAGGAAGGAAAATCATGGGCATAAAGCATAGGATAAGAGGAATGGGTTTGGTGACCATTTCTGAAGAGAAAGAGCATGTGCAACTCTCTGGTTCTGAAAATAACTGAGAAACAAATCTGTCTTTGGGTACATGAATTGTTGGGAAACATTTTTCTGATCAAGATGATAAACAGAGTTGCAAAAATTTGGAGTGATTGAGTGAGAAATCATAACATCCTCCCTTTCTTGGTGGATAGAAAACTAATTTTCCATAATTCATGTGGGAGAAGGAGAGTGACCTCTATCCCTGACTATTGTTGATTAGAAGGAACAATCTCTCTCAGGGCATCATGATCTAGCTAGGGGGTGGCCAGTGGTAAATCCTTCCAGGAGTTGTTGTGCCTATGGTTGGGTGGAAAAGAGAACCCCTTTCAGTAGTTGCAACACTTTTTGGGTTCTATATAAGTATATTCTGCTAAATCTCTATAGTGTTAAGTTCATAGAAAATTATAGACTGTGTTTTAGAGTTGTGTAAGTTTAATTTCTGACAAAAGTGGCTTGACAAATTTAGGTAAAAGGAAGAGAATGTTTTAGTTGAATCTCATTTGATTTGCTTCCTTATCTCTTGACCATCTATGTGTTAAAATAATATTTCTGGGTGAAATTTTTAAGGCTGATCTAGATTTGCAGCCCATCTTCTGTTTCTAATGAGAACAATCAAATTAACTATAATCTCTACAGAAATTTAAAAGGAAAGAGATGGAATTTCTGCCTAAGATTGATTATGATCTAAAGATGCTCTGGAGTTCTGTACTAGAATACTTAGCAAATAACATACTTCATAATTGTATTTGGGCTTTAAGAAAATAGTATAAATGTTATTAAACATTAAAGTTCATTATAAATGAGGAATTTCCTAAATTTGTTAAAAATACAAAAGATCCTAAAACTTTATTTGGACTTTGATAAACGTTTATGCTAATCATGGACTTTAATAAACACTTATGCTAATTATGGGCTAAAATCCATACAAACTTGGAAGGAATCCCCTTAAATTGGGGAGTTGTAACTAACAGTAAAAACACCATAATTTGTTGTGGGGGAAAATCCTTGTTTTAAGACCAATTTCCTTAAATTTATGTAAGGGAAGTAAAACAAAGAAATAGAAAGAAAGTTTACTTCTTTACCTACTAGGAATGGAAATTGTAAACCATATTTTTGTTGGGAGATTGGTTGTTGTCATTGATGTCAACCCTAGTCATGGGTTTTGGACCACAAGATTGATGAAGTTATTTGGACATGAAGGAAAATGCACATGCAGATACAACACCCATGGATGGATAGTATACATCATGTTGTTTC
>SNQJ01S0199427.1:12130-43505 GCA_010110895.2 Picea sitchensis | reverse complement strand
TGAGGTAGGGGGTGCTACGTCATTTTCAGACCTTGAAGATGGCCATGTGCACCACTCCATTCCTCGCCCTTCCCGATTTCACAAAGACCTTTGTGTTGGAATGTGATGCCTTAGGGAAAGGAATTGGTGTTGTCCTTATGAAAGAGGGTCGACCTTTGGCCTTTACCAGTATGAAACTATCTGAAAGAAATATGGGCAAATCCATCTATGAAAAGGAAATGTTGTCTATTCTGCATGATGTGGATCTGTGGCGTCCTTATCTATTGGGGAAACGGTTCCAAATTAAGACAGACCATCAAAGCCTCAAGTATTTTCTCGAACAACGCATTTCCTCCCCATAACAACAAAAATGGGTGACTAAACTCTTTGGATATGATTATGAGATCATTTATAATAAACGAAAAGACAATGTGGTTGTGGATGCACTTTCCCAAAAATATGAAGATGACGGATCCGTCTTTTCTCTTTCATTCATTGTACCAGATTGGCTCCAAGCCGTTCGCCATGAATGGCTACAAGATCCCAAAAGTTCACAGTTGATCCAGCAATTTTAGTCCAATGCTCCAGCTTCCCCAGGGTACTCTTGGCTCCATGAGGAACTTTGATACAAAGGCCGTTTGTATTTAAGTAAACAATCAAAGCTTAAATCCACAATACTTTCTGAGCTTCATGCTACACCCACAGCAGGGCACTCCGGGTTCACTAAAACCTATGACAGGGTCAAACATTCCTTTTTCTAGGATGGTATGAAACAGGAAATTCATAATTTTGTAGTTGAATGTGACGTGTGTCAATGCAATAAGGGAGAAATAGTCAAATCATCGGGCACACTACAACTGCTCCCGATTCCACCTACTATTTGGAAGAATATCTCTATGGATTTTATTATCGGCTTACCCAAATCGGGAACTAAATCCGTCATCATGGTGGTTGTTGATCACCTTTCCAAGTATGCCCATTTTTGTGCCCTTCAACACCTGTTTACAGCCTCCATGATGGCTCAAATCTTCATGGATTAGGTCTTCAAGCTTTATGGCATGCCACACTCTATTGTTTCTGATCGCGACCCAAATTTCACAAGCAATTTTTGGCAAGAACTATTCAAGATACAAGGAACATAATTGCATCTTAGCACAACTTATCATCCCCAAACTGATGGCCAAACAAAATTTGTCAACAAGTGTTTGTAAACATATTTGAGGTGTTTTGCCTCGGAAAAGAAAAATCAGTGGGCTCAATGGTTACCCCTAGATAAATGGTGGTACAACACTTCATACCATACAACTACACACATGACTCCTTTTGAAGTGGTATATCGACATAAGCCACCTTCAGTTCTCTCATACTTACCAGGTGCCTCGAAGGTCTAGGTGGTTGACCTAACACTTATAGCTCGAGAGGCTATTCTTCATACCCTCAAAGAGAATTTGGTCATGGCACAGAATTGCATGAAGTAACAAGCAGATCAAGGTCACTCTGAACGTCAATTTACAGAAGGGGATCAGGTGTTTCTTTGACTGCAACCTTACAAGCAAACGTCCCTCAAGGCCAAGCATTGTCAAAATCTAGCACCCAAATTTTATGGTCCTTATACCGTGCTCAAGCATGTGGGACAAGTCGGCTATCAATTAGATTTTCCCAGCCATTTGAAGCTACATCATGTTTTTCATGTTTCATGCTTAAAGAAGGTGATTGGAGCTAAGTGCCAAATTCAAACCAACCTTCCAGAGTTAGCTGAAGAAAGATCCATTTGGATACAACCAGAAGCAGTTTTGGACCAGCGTGAGCGCCGCCTATGTTAGAGAACCATCAAGGAAGTTCTAGTCCAGTGGAAAGATATAACTCCAACATACGTCACTTGGGAACTAGCTACCATTCTGCAATAGTTTCCTCATCTCAAGCCTTGAGGACAAGGTTGTTTTTAAGGGGGCATACATGTTAGGGTCCTAACCCACACATAGGTAGAACCATATATTCAGATGTAATAGAGGTCAATATTAATAAGGCCTTTCAATAAAATAGAATAAGGCAGATGTAATAAGACCTAATAGAAGCTTCCGCTTCTAGAAGGATCTTCCTCTAGATGCTTCTTTTTAGTATAAATAGGATTCGAGGGTAAGAGAACCCTAGCTTGAATATTATTGTAATAGAGCTCTTCTCAACTAGAGGTTTCCCCCTCGAAGAGGCCCATGAACATTGCCTTCAGATTCAAAGTGCTATTTCAGTTGTTATTCTTATATCATTTCAGTGTTATTGTGGTGAATGTTCTGGTTATATTGTTGTTATTCTGCCATTACTAGCATTTTATTTCTATTCTGCATACATTTTATATATGGTATATTACATTATCCACCACTACCATGATAGAATCATGTTTCTTGTTTGTTCTGGGAATTTTGGTGATGAAATCCATTGTTATAACCTCCCATTTCCACTCAAGAATGGGTAATGGTTGTAGCAACCCATTTAGGTGTCTATGCTCAGCCTTGACCTTTTGATGCTCCAAACATTTGGCAATATACTCAACAACTTCCTTCTTCATGCTTGGCCCATAATATTAGCTCTTGACAACTGAAATAGTTTTTTGATACCCTGGGTGCCCAACATAAGGTACATTATGAATTTATTTCTGTTAAGCCCTAAATAGTGGCACATTGCCCCATAATTGGGGCATTTTACATTAGTAATTTTATTCTAGTTATGTCATCTTGGTTCCATTAGTTGTAATTGTACCTCCTAGTCTCTTATATATTCCAAGGAGACCTTTTCATTTTGAATCATATTGCATTTGGAAATTTATTTGGTGTATAAGGAGGTTTCCCCCTCGAAGAGGCTTATTATCTGAAATTATTTCTTTTTCAAGGCATTGAGTACTTGTTATGAGGTTTTTTTATGCTATTTTGATGTGTGGTTGTTAACATTTGGTATCAGAGCTCAAGGTCTTGGGGTTTCGATGCTACATCTAATAGACCTTGTAATTTTAGATATAGTTTTTTTATATGTCATTTCGGAAGGAACCCCTTGGAGGATATTTATGATATGGATCAAGGTACGTTGGGTTCAAATTTCAGCTCCCGAGGCCTTATACATTTGGAACTATATCTTGTATAATATAGGGTTCTGGAATCATCCTAAATTTAGCCATCGCGGAATTTTCACTATACAAATTTTTATGTAATGTTTCATACCCCGAAATCTGTATTGTATTCATAGAAATTATCATGGTATCTATGATAAAAATTTCATCTTCTGGTTCATCCTACTTTTGTAGATACACCCTGTGCAAGATAGGGTATCTGACTAGTCATATTAACTAATCTAAACCAGGCCTTCCGGGTAAAACAATGATATATTCTTCAGTGAGTATCCAAATTACGTGAGACTAGTTGCATTGGATAGTGGACATTGTGTACTATGTATGGTATAAGTTTCAGAACCAAATATTAGATATTGTGATCTTGGCATGCTTTACAAGTATGCTCTCCTGGAAGGGAAAAAAATCAGCAAGTTGTGGGGAAGTTACCATAACTTCCACTTAACACATCCAATTTTCATCAAAACTATGGAATTGAAGAGAAGATGTATCATAGAACTACCAAAAGAAATTTTCATACCTAGAAGGGCCGAAACGTTTGGAGATACAGTAGAAGAAATATCGTCTAGAAGAACCATCTAGAAATCAAGGTTTAAAAGTGATACTAGGCCAACATGCCACCAAAAAAGGGAACTTACACACCAAATAAGCCTCCATACAGTCCTACTTGGACTCTTGATGAAGGTGAATAAATGCCGAAGGACATAAATGATTTTCAAAAGAGGGAAGTAACAAAATATGAACTAAAAGGGATGATGGATTTAACTGAAGCTAAGTTGGAGGCAATAATGGATACTAAGATGGATGGTTTAAAAAGTGAGATCATGGAAGGATTGAAAAATTTCCTAATAGAGAGGACACTTGAAAGTGAAAATGTATCCCATGAAATCCATGATGAGGACACAAGGAAGATGAATCAATAATGGAGAAAATCCAACTTTGGGTTGAATACCAACCACTTTCCTAAGATCGATATGAGGAAGTTTTATGACAAGTATCCAATCACATGGATACTTTAGATGGAGCAATTATTTGATCTAAATGATGTGCCATATTCACAAAAGGTATGAATTTCTTCTTTATATTTAGAACCCAATCAATTTGTGTGGTATCGATGGATTTGTTCTCACAAATCACTCGTCACTTGGAAAATTTTCACGGAAGAAATAATAACACACTCTGAGGATACAAGGAGAAATACCTTCTTTAGACAATTGATAAATCTCAAGAAAAAGGGTTTAGTTTCAGAGAACATTGAGAACTTCCAAAGATCGAATATAAAGTTAATAGATATTCTAGATGAGCACATGATTGATGTATTCATAGGAATTTTAAAGGATAACATTCAACATGAGGTTCACCTTTGGGAACCCAAATCATTGGAGAATGCATTCAGGGTGGAAATAAATGTTGAAAGTAAAAATATGGCTATGGCTACTAGAAGGACCACTCCTAATATTTATCGAGAGAATAATGTTCCTTCTTCTGAAACAACTCAACCTATAAGGTTGACACCTCAACAATTGGAGGACAGAAAATAAAAAGGTTTATGCTTTAATTGTGACAACAAGTACTGTAAGGAACATAAGTGTGGTGAGAACAAATCATTCTAGATATATTGTAAAGAGGAAGAATAACAAGAACAAGAACCATGTCAAGATGAAAACGTAGAAGACATTTCTTCTGAAGAGTTGACTCCCATGATATCATGTAATGCATTGGCTAGAATTAACACTCCTCAAACCCTCAAGATCGAAGGATATATCAAAAATAAAAAGCTAATAGTCCGAATTGATTCTGGTAGTACTGATAATTTCATTCACTATAAATTAGCCAAAGCTATCAATTGCTTTATATATCCAGTTCCAAAGTTTCAAGTAATGATTGTAGATGGAGGAACTATCAATTTCTTAGGATAATGAAATAAGATCAATATTACTATGGGAGAATATGTAATGAATAGTCCAATGATTTCTATACATATGGGTGGTGTTGATGTTGTACTAGGAATCCAATGGTTAGAATAATTAGGAACAATGGATTTTAATTTTCAAGAACTTTTCATGAAATTTTCATTGGAAGGAAAAGAAATTGACTTAAGGGGTATCACAGGGAAACCCAGTAAGGTTATCAACTCTAGTGGCATGAAAAAACTATTGAAAAAGGGGCATCAGGGTGTAATTGTACAACTATGCTCACTATATGTTCAAAAATCTAAGCCATCTATTCCCCTAGATCTCCAAGGGATCATTGATAAGAATTCCAAAGTATTTGAATATATTCCCAAAGGTCTTCCACCCACTCAAAATCATGATCATGCTATTGACCTAATTCCTGGGAGTGTTCCTCCTAAAATCAATCTTTACAAATACCCTTATGCCCAGAAGAGTGAAATTGAGCGTATGGTTGAAGAAATGTTAGAGGCTATCATTATTAGACCTAGCCAAATTGTTACTCTGCACTGGTGGTAATTGTACTCAATAAAGAGGGCTCATGGCATATGTGTCCAGATTATAGAGATCTCAACAAGATCACTATTAAAGATAATTTTCCCATTCCCGTGATTGATGAATTGTTAGAAGAACTACATGGAGAAATTTATTTCACAAAGTTGGATCTTCATTCAGGGTATCATCAGATTAGAATGAAGGAAGAAAATATCCCAAAAACAACATTCCGAACTCGTGAAGGCCATTATGAATTTTTGGTCATGCATTTTGGCCTTACAAATGCACCTTCCACATTCCTAGGGTTGATGAATTCCATTTTCAAGCCCTTCCTTCGAAAATTTGTGTTAGTATTTTTTGATGATATACTAATCTATAGAAAGTATTGGGAGGATCATGTGCAACATTTTGAATAGGTTCTACAACTACTAAAGGAGCAACAAATATATGCCAAACCATCAAAATGTTTCTTTGGGGTGAAAGAGGTAGATTATTTGGGTCATATTGTATCTCATGAAGGTGTCAAGGTAGACCCTAACAAGATTAAGGCCATGAGAGATTGTATAATTCCAAAAACATTGAATAATATTAGAGGATTTTTGGGTTTGATAGGTTACCATTGCAAGTTTGTTCCTAACAATGGAAGAATATCATCACCTTTAATGGAATTAAATAAGAAGGGTGAATTTTCATGGACTCTAGAGGCAACTCATGGTTTTGAACAACTTAAAGAGGTGATGTGCAAAGATCTTGTCTTGACCACACTAGACTTCATGTTGTAACCTAAGTCTTCTTTCCTATCCTTTTTCCTCCTTTACCCTATACATCCATTCTCATCTTATTCTCCATTTTTCAATCATTCAGTTTCATGGCCCCTGCCTGTCTTTACTTATTTTGCACCATCTTTTTCTCTTTCTTGAAGGGTGATTTCATGTTCTGGTTTGAGTTTGAAAAACTTGTCATCATATTTTACACTAATTTAGCATGCAACAAGTCCACCAAGTCTTTTATGTGCGCAAGAGACATCTAGGTCCAACAAGTCCTTTGTAAGCTCAGTAAGATTCTGTCGAAAAAGGCATCAAATCAAAGCAGTCCATTTTGGGCTTAGAATTTAAGCCAAAAAGACAAGTCAAATCTTCAATAGTGGATATCCAACAGTCTATGCAGATCAATGGTTCTCACGCATTCGAAGCCTCGAAATCAAGAAGGGTTTAATAGGATTGACTCCATGACTTTGACATTTGGGTGTCTGAACTTTCCATTGGTTCAAACCTTCCTAAGTGTCTAGATGTTGAAGTTTCAAAGCCTCCAAAGCTTTGAATTGCCAGAGCTCTGAAGCAATAGGTCCCCAAAGTACTGAAGCTCCGAAATGACAAAGAGTCAGATACACATGGTGTCTATTGGTTTTTGATGCGTGACACTCTCCTATCATGACACATAGAACTCAATTCAAGTCATTTGCTTGTGTCATCCACTCATTTTTGAGTGATACACATAAATCTCTAGCATGTAGACATGTAATTGTTTTCCACATCATCTATGGTAGATCTTACTCTAGGAGATTTATATCAAAAGCAGGTGTAAGCTCCCAAACCCCGAAGAGACAGAGTTCCAAAATCACGAAATGATGAAGGTTAAAGGTAATCTCAGGTTAATAAGTATTAGTGTTGGTTAATGACTTCGGGTGTTCTATCCTACAGAGTGATGCAGGAGCATCCCTCACATCAAGCGAGCCAGTGCGGAAGGCAAGAGACAGCTGGACAAGCCAACACAATTTTTGAAAAACACTTTGGAATTGTTGCGCGATATTAAATGTAACAATTTAATGAAGTGCACTTTGTATATTGTAAATGGACCTTGAGAAGATTTCTCTCGTCCTTAGTAGGTAGACGACATTTAAGATAGTTAATGTAAAGTAGATAAAATTTAATTCCAGACTAGACAGATTGTAGAGCACAAGAGGGAAACGGGATATAGACACCCTCATTGTGCATTTGTATTATTATTGAAATCAGAGGAAGAGCAAGAGTAAGCAGAGAGCTATGTAAGAACACCCATGTATAGACATTTGAATTAATAGAAGAGATTGATTCAAATCCATGGTTTTGTGTCTGTTCTCTGTGTATTGATGTTGATATGCTCATGAATGTTTGCTTCTTGTTATACATTTGATTTTATATGTTGTGTATATGATTTCATGTGTGAATTGAAGTCTGAAAGGGTGAAGGAATGAGTTTCAATTGTTTCTCTATTTGAGCCAGAGAAGTCCTGCAAGGAGTGCAGTTGAAGTGTCTGCAAGGAGTGCATTGACAGAGGGTTCAGATAGAGATAACTTTTGTTCTCATTCACCCCAAAGGTGCAGTTGGGCACAGGAGTCGTGCAAGGAGTGCACAGGCCGGGTAAAAGTCTCAGGGTTGCGAACCTAAGTGAATTATCGAAGGACTGTTGTTGTAGGTGTGTGCAGAGTCGAGGGACTTCAACACTTCGACGTGGTTGAAGGTTTGTTGCAAGGAGTGCGTGCAAGAGTTTTTCTTTCTGAGAACTTGAAGTCGTGGAAAATCTTAGGAAGGATAGAGCCTTCGAATTTGTTGAAGAACCACTAAGGAGAAGTTGTGCATGAAGTGTCTAAGTAGGCATCGTAAGTTTTGCGCTGCAAGTGGACGAGTTCCGCAGGGGAACACTTAGTCGCTTCACAGATTTCTTCTGGAGGAATGGATGGTCGGTATTCTTCGAGGAGAGTTCGCGAAATCTCGTGGGTTGTTAGATATTAAGGAGAAACATGGGAGATACGTGAGTATTTCCATAGGTTTCAAATCTCAGGACAGATAGAGTCGTTGATCCAAGCCGGCCAGGGCCGTTGGATTATTCACAAAATTTCCTATCGAGGTTTCGTGAGAGAAGAGTTGAAGATTTGGCAATAGGAATCGCGATATTGCAATACGCGATATCCCAATGGATACATAAATAGTGTGGGGCCACAGCTGAGTCGGCAAGTGGAGGACAGGTGGCATCATTATCGAGGTTTTGCAGCGAGAAGTCCCGAACATTGGACAGTAGAATTCGCGATCCCGCGAAGTCCGAAATCCCGATAAGGTGACGGGACCGTTGAAAATTCAAAGCCACGAGCTCATCAGAGTTTCAGCGCATCGGGAGTCGGGAGTCGGTAATGTGAGTTTCTCGACACTGCGAGTGCCGAGATCCCGATCGAGAAATTCCCGACAAAGTAAAGGAGAGGGTCAGCGTGGACTTGTATCGTTGTTCAGGGATTCGTAGAACAAACACTCAACCACTGACCTTTGAACTCATGAAGCCGTGAGTTTCGATCTCCCGATAAGTAAAGAGAGGGGGATCCCATGAGAGTTTCTATGGGTGCAGATTTCCCGATAGGGAAATAGAAGAGCCTTGGAGTTCTTCGGGCCATGTGAAAGAGAAGATCCTGTGAGCAGTGTGCCTGTGGGTGCGGCTGCGTCAGTTTTGGTATCAGAGCCTGATTCTTGTCTGGACATTTCAGGCGAGGGAGGCATAAGAGGCAAGGAGTACTCTGATACACAATGTCAGTTTGGTATCAGAGCACAGTGGGATTCTTTGCTTTCTGTAGCAGAGAAAGAGAATTCACAATGCCGCCAAGAAGAGATAGACAATCACCTAATCCAGAGGATAAGGAAATGGCGAGAAGAAGAGGCAGGCAGATGGCAGATCCAGCCATAGAAAGACAAATGCATGATCTCCAAGCTAGACTCAAAGACATGGAGACAACGCAAAAACGCACAGCCAGTGCAGGGGATCTCAGTGATTCTGAGAGAGAAATTGAGGCTGAACATGAAGAGGAAGTTGCAGCCAAAGATGCATCAAACGAGCGTTTGATCAAAGCTATTTCCAGGATGGGTGCAAGAGCAAAGATGGACATTCCAGTTTATGAGGGAAACTTGGATGCAAAGGATCTTCTAGACTGGATTAGAGCTCTCGATACTTACTTCGACTATGAATATGTCGAAGAAGATAAGAAAGTCAAGCATGTTGTCACACGCTTGAAGGGACATGAAACATTGTGGTGGGATGAACTACAAGATGACAGACGCTGCAAGCACAAGCAGAAGATCAAAAGTTGGGATAGGATGATTGCAAAGATGAAGGAGAAATTCATCCCCAGGGACTATCAAATTTCTCTGTTCAGGAGAATGCAGAACCTGAGACAAAAGCTAATGATAGTGAAAGAATACACTGAGGAATTCTATAAACTGAACATCAGGGCAGGTCATCATGAGAGCGATGATGAGAAAATTTCCAGGTATATGAATGGCCTGAGATATGATATCCAGGATGAGATGAGCATGGTAACCATACGAACGGTGGAGGATGCTTATTATATGGCTCTGAAAGATGAAGAGAAGCTGAGACGAAAGCAAGGTCAGAGGGGCCGAGGCAGAAGTCATCCCAGAGGCAAAGCAGTTGCCCAGTATAGAAACTAGAAGCCCAAAGAAGACTGGAAGAAACCTCAAACTCGTACAGAGAGAGGTGGGACCTCACAGAGGGGGCCATATGTTGAGCAGAGAGGACAACATAATGAGCAGAGAGGAGATTATGATGACAACAACACTTTTCCTCGTACTAGAGGTAGAGGAAGAGGAAGAGGTGGAGTAATTACATGCTTCACATGTCGAAAGAATGGGCACAAGTCTTACGAGTGTCTAGATAAAAAGAAGGACATTGGAGAGGCTCACATTGCTGAGGCGCAGAGGCAGGATGTTGAGGCAGAAGACGCAGAAGGTGGAAGATCGCTGATGATGCGAAAAGTCCTTTTGACACCAGAGAAAGAGGTGGAAAGTTCAGTCCAAAGGACCAAAATTTTTAGGACTGCTTGCAAGACCAAGGATAGGGTATCCAAGGTCATCATAGACAGTGGAAGCATGGATAATCTCGTATCTACAGAGATGGTAGAAAAGATGGAGCTGGAGACGACTGATCATCCAAGCCCATACAGAGTTTCGTGGCTACAAAAAGGACACCAGGTAACTGTCACTAAACAATGCTTGGTTGAATTCAAGATAGGTGGATATAATGATAAGATATTGTGTGATGTTATTCCCATGGATGTTTGTCATATATTATTGGGCAGACCATGGCAATATGACATAAATGTGATTCATGATGGGAGAATGAACACATACACCCTGGAGAAGAATGGGAGGACACACATTTTGCTTCCAATTAAAGACAAGGAGGTGAAACCGGAAGTAAGTAATACAGTAGTTCTCATGAGTGGGAAGGAAATTCTTAACAAGGTGAAGAAGAAGGAAGATCCACAGTTCATTGTGGTCAAGAAACTGAGGATTGTTCTGACTAACACAAGAGTGGATGATTTTCCAGATGAAATTCAGGAACTGCTAGAAGAGTTCGCTGACATCATAGTGGACGAAGTACCTCATTCGTTTCCACTGATCAAGAGTGTGAGTCATCATATCGACCTCATACCAAGAGCCATTTTTCCAAACAAAGCCACGTACAGATTGACATCGCAAGAGAATGAGGAAGTTAAGAGGCAAGTCCAGGAGTTATTGGACAAAGGTTTGGTTAGGGAGAGCTTGAGTCCATGTGTTGTTCCAACAGTACTCAGTCCGAAGAAAGACGCAGGCTGGAGGATGTGTACTGACTCGAGAGAAATAAACAAGATAACCATCAGGTATAGGTTTCCATTGCCAAGGATGGATGATCTGATGGATTTCTTGGGTGGATCCAAGTATTTTTCAAAGATTGATTTGAAAAGTGGATATCACCAGATTCACATGAGAGAGGGTGATGAATGGAAAACAACATTCAAGACAAACGAGGGTTTGTATGAATGGATTTTTATGCCGTTTGGATTAACAAATGCACCAAGTACCTTCATGAGGTTGATGAACGAAGTCCTGAGGGAGTTCATCGGGAAGTTTGTCATTGTGTATTTGGATGACATACTGGTTTACAGTAAGACAGTGGCAGAGCATCTAAAGCATTTGGCTACAGTGATGGAGAAACTACAACAGGAGAAGTTGTTGATAAATATGAAGAAGTCCTCATTCATGAAGACAGAGCTCATTTACTTGGGATTTGTTATTTCTGCAAATGAGTTGAGGATGGAACCGGATAAGGTGGAGGTAATCAAGAATTGACCATCACCGAAGAATATATTCGAGGTGAGAAGTTTTCACGGATTGGCTAGTTTCTACCGAAAATTCATCAGGAATTCCAGTGGAATTAGTGCAGCAATGTTGGATACAGTGAAGAAGTGGAATAAGTCTTTTCACTGGACAGAAGACGCTGAGAAAAGTTTTAATCTGCTGAAGAGGAAGATTATGGAACAACTAGTTTTGGTGATGCCGGATTTCCTGAAGACATTTCAGGTGAAATGTGATGCAAGTGGGTTTGCAATCGGGGAAGTCTTAAGTCAAGAAGACAGGCCTATCGCATACTTCAGTGAGAAGCTGAATGAAGCAAAATTGAAATACTCCACTTATGACAAGGAGTTCTATGCTATCATACAGGCATTGAAGAAATGGAGGCATTACTTGATCCCGAAGGAATTTGTTTTGTACAGTGATAATCATGCATTGCAGTTTGTGACTCAACATGAAAAGTTGAATCAGAAACATGTAAAATGGGTTGAGTATATGCAGAATTTCACTTTTGTGATAAAACACATTTTTGGTACTGCTAACAAAGTTGTTGATGCTTTGAGCAGGAAGTGTTTGTTGTTGTAGGAGTTCAGAGTCAAAACATTGGGTTTTGATGATCTCAAAGACATGTGCGCAGATGATCATGATTTCAGAGAGGCGTATGAAGCAGCTGAGAATCCAGTTATCAGAGATAGGAGCCAATGGATAGAGTACATGATCTAGGAAGGATTACTGTTTAGAGGCAATCAACTGTGTATTCTGAAATGCTCCATGAGGGAGAACTTGTTAAAGGAGAAACACAGTGGAGGAATGGCAGGACATTTTGGCCATGAAAAAAAATTCACGAAGTTGAACGAGTCATACTTTTGGCCAGGAATGCGAGCATATGTCAAGAGATTCATTGACAGATGTAGAATTTTCCAGCATTCGAAGGGAAGGAAGAAGAATGCTGGATTCTATCAACCATTGGCCATACCAGAGAGGCCGTGGGAAGCGATCAACATGGATTTTGTATTGGGGTTGCCAAGAACACAAAGAGGTGTTGATTCAATCTTTGTGGTGGTGGATATATTTTCCAAGATGGCACACTTCATTCCATGTCATAAGACTAGTGATGCGACTCACATCGCGAACCTTTTTTTCAAAGAGGTCATTCGACTTCATGGGTTGTCGAGGATCATAGTTTTGGAACGTGACACCAAATTCATAGGGAATTTTTGGAGGAACTTATGGAAGAAGCTGGGAACTAACTTGTTGTTTAGTTCAGCATATCATCCTCAGACGGATGGACAGAAGGAGGTGGTCAACAGAAGTCTGGGAGACTTCTGAGAAACTTGGTGACAGAGCACCACAGCCAATGGGACAACATATTACCACAGGCAGAGTTTGCGTATAACGATTCAGTAAATCGGAGCACATGACAGAGTCCATTTGATATTGTCTATGGGATGCAGCTGAGGGGAATTTTTGAATTGAGGGATTCAAAGAAAACTTCTACTAGCAGCGCTAGTGCAGAGGAATTCACAGAAGCGATGAAAGAACTTCACAACCAGGTGAAGCAGTGACTGTTGGATTCAAGTCAGGAGTATAAGCATAGAGCCGATCAGCATAAGAGGCAACTTCAGTTTGAGGTTGGTGATCTGGTTCTGGCACATTTGAGGAAAGAAAGGTTCTCGAGGGGAACATACAATAAGCTAAAGATGAAGAAAATTGGGCCATGTAGGGTCTTGAAGAAATTTTGGGACAATGCTTATGAGATTGAATTACCTAATGGGATCGAAATATCTCCGATATTCAATGTATCAGATTTGTACCCATATAGAGCTGGAGAAGCAGAGACTAGAGGTGATCAGCCATTGATCCAGTGGACGAAACAGATGCCAGTTGCAGAGAAGCCACAGATGGAATTCATACTGGATAAGAGAGTAAGCAAGAGGACCAGGCGAAAGCAATACTTTGAGTATCTGGTCAAATGGAAGAATCATCCAGTTGAAGATGCCAGCTGGGAGACTGAAGTTGTGATACAAAAGCATGGACAGACCGTGCAGGAGCTCATGGACAGGAGCCCATGAAATTTTTCAAGCGAGGGAGTATGATGCAGGAGCATCCCTCACATCAAGAGAACCAACACGAAAGGCAAGAGACAACTGGACAAGCCAGCACAATTTTTGAAAAACACTTTGGAATTGTTGCGTGATCTTAAATGTAACAATTTAATGAAGTGCACTTTGTATATTGTAAATGGACCTTGAGCGGATTTCTCTCGTCCTTAGTAGGTAGACGACATTTAAGATAGTTAATGTAAAGTAGATAGAATTTAATTCTAGACTAGACAGATTGTAGAGCGCAAGAGTGAAACGAGATATAGACACCCTCATTGTGCATTTGTATTATTATTGAAATCAGAGGAAGAGAAAGAGTAAGCAGAGAGATGTGTAAGAACACCCATGTACAAACATTTGAATTAATAGAAGAGATTGATTCAAATCCATGGTTTTGTGTCTGTTCTCTGTGTATTGATGTTGATATGCTCATGAATGTTTGCTTCCTGTTATACATTTGCTTTTATATGCTGTGTATATGATTTCATGTTTGAATTGAAGTCTGAAAGGGTGAAGGAATGAGTTTCAATTGTTTCTCTATTTGAGCCAGAGAATTCCTGCAAGGAGTGCAGTTGAAGTGTCCGCAAGGAGTGCGTTGACAGAGGGTTCAGATAGAGATAACTTTTGTTCTCATTCACCCCAAAGGTGCAATTGGGCACAGGAACCGTGAAATGAGTGCGCAGGTCAGGTAAAAGTCTCAGGGTTGCGAACCTGAGTGAATTATCGAAGGACTGTTGTTCCAGGTGTGCACAGTGTCGAGGGACTTCAACACTTCGGCGTGGTTGAAGGTTTGCTGCAAGGAGTGCCTGCAGGAGTTTTTCTTTCTGAGAACTTCAAGTCGTGGAAAAGATTAGGAAGGATAGAGACTTTGAATTTTTTGAAGAACTGCTGAGGAGAAGTTGTGTGTGAAGTGTCTAAGCAGGCATTGTAAGTTTTGCGCTGTAGGTGGACGCGTTCCGTGGGGGAACACTTAGTCGCTTCACAGATTTCGTCTGGAGGAACGGACGGTCGGTATTCTCCGAGGAGAGTTCGCAACATCCCGTGGGCCGTTAGATCTTAAGGAGAAGCAAGGGAGATACATGAGTATTTCCACAGGGTTCAAAGCTCAGGACAGATAGAGCCTTTGATCCAAGTTGGCTAGGGCCGTTGGATTATTCACGAAATCACCTATCGGGGTTTCGTGAGAGAAGAGTCGAAGATTTGGCAACGGGAATAACGATATTGCGATACGTGATATCCCGACAGCTACATAAATAGTGTGGGGCCACAATTGAGTCGAAGAGTGGAGGACAGGTGGAATCGTTATCGGGGTTTCGCAGCAAGAAGTCCCGAACATTGGACAACAGGATTTGCGATCCCGCAAAGTCTGAAATCCCGACGAGGTGACGGGACCGTTGAAAAGTCAAAGCCGCGAGCTCATCAGAGTTTTGGCACATCGAGAGTCGGGAGTCGGTAACATGAGTTGCTCGACACCGCGAGTGCTGAGATCTCGATCGAGAAATTCCCGTCAAAGTAAAGGAGAGGTTCAGTGTGGACTTTTATCGGCGTTCGGGGATTCGTAGAACAAACACTCGACCACTGACATTTGAACTCGCGAAGCCACGAGTTCTGGTCTCCCGATAAGTAAAGAGAGGGGGATCCCACGAGAGTTTCTGTGGGTGCAGATTTCCTGATAGGGAAATAGAAGAGCCTTGTATTTCTTCAGGCCATGTGAAAGAGAAGATCCTGTGAATGGCGTGCCTGTGGGTAAGACTTCGTCACGGAGGATATGCTTCCTCTATTCTTCGAAACCTCCAAATGTCGAAATTTTGAAGTGGCTCATCCACATTTATTTCATATTTGAAATGTTTAAAAAGGGGCACTAAACCAGGAATGGGGAAACTACACGCCCAAACTCCAGAAAAGTGCAACACAACTTGCTTTTGTTCTCCAGGAGATAAGTGGGGAAAGGCATGACCACACTTCCAATTGTCTCCAGTGGCATCCAACAACACGCAGGCATGCCATGATCGATACATAACTCATTTCTATAACTCTTGGTCATTTCTGTTAGATCTAAGTTCGCTCCAATGCATGCATCAGTCCAGTTTCATTGTCAGTATCAGTTTTCAATTATTTAATTGCATGATTCTTTTAGATTAAGGCATAATTAGTAGTATTTTTCGTGTGATAAGAACCACTCCTTTTTATTTAAGTCAGGATCAAAGTATACATTAAGATACTCTAGCCAGTGTTTACTGAATTTAATAAGTTGTTTAATGACAGATGTGGTAGAGTTAATCCCCAGTTCCACACTGGTTGAGGGCCTTTGCAACTATGATAAATAGACGATTTTTGAATGTTTTAGTGGTTCATACTTTTGGAGAAAAATAGAGGCATCGAAAGGGCTGGACCTGGTCACATAACTGTAAAGTTCTCTACCTAGTGAATATATGTTTATGACAATTGTGTTCTCTTACTCAAATCTTTATGTGTTTAATGTTGTCTTGAAAGGAAATTTTGTGATGTGTTCAATGCACATTTTCTTATTCTTTCAGCCGTTGTTTTAGTTCATCTTTTTTCTAATTCTACAACCTTTTATACAACAATTGTTTAGCGAAAGATCTACTATTTTGCAACCTGTTGAATGATTTTCATACAGATATTTGTCTAAGCCTTAAGATATTATTTTAATTCCTTATTATCACATAGAAAGTGATTCATTGCATTGTGTGTTGTTGTTTCATGTGTTTGTCTTTTCATATCCCCAACTGTCTATTAATACCCATACCATTAGCAAAGGAGAACCTACTTTTATATTGTGTGGCTTGTCCAACTAGATTACCATCTTTGAAAACCTATCCTTAAGATGACCAACAAAACCAACTTATCAAAAAACCAATCATTATAAACTTGAGGTGGCCTAGCTTTTCCCTTTAGTAGTCAGGTGCAGACTTTAGGACCAACATCTTCTGGCGTTGTTTCTGGGGAACGGAGTAAAGAAATATCTTTCCCTAGGAAAACATCATTGAATAGATATGAAATTTGATGGTGAACAAAGATCAAACAGAGATAGACTTCCATCTTTCACCCGACAACTCCATTGAGTAGAATTTATGAAGGAAATACTGGCGCCCATAAAAATACTCAAAAGATCCAAATCTGAACACATCAAAGACACCAAGGCTCATTCTAACCCTGAGAAGGACACAGTAGTCTCTGAGCCATAAAGGAAACTAATAAAATCCATTGTAGCTCATAGATATACCCCCCCCTCAAGGGTAAAACTTCACCCAAAGAGTCTACTTCTCTTCATCATCGCAAGCAGCTTGAATTTTCTAGCCTTGAGAATAACAATTCCAAGGAACCTCAGACATCTTCAACTCCTGACTCTACTTCATCATCTAGTCTAGCATCCACCCCTCTAGCTACCATAAATATTTAGATTCCTATTTCCCAAGCAATGGCTGCTAACATGATGGATGCCATTATTGTTTCCAGATATGCACCCTTAGTTATGCCTATAGGATTACATGCACTCCCAGCCACATATTACATGAAATATTTACCAATATAAGATGGGGAAGGTGAGGTCGCAACTGAGGAACATCTGGTAGCCTTCTACATATTTCTAGACAACTTTAACATTGACTATGTAGATGTGTAGATGAGGTTGTTTGTGCAGATTCTGGATGGGGAAGTAAGGAAAAGGTTCTGAGGTCTTCCTCCATCCTCCATCGTAGATATTGAGGCATTGGATGAAGCTTTCATAAAGCAATGGGGAGATAGGAGAGATTATCTCTACTACATCGCTGAGTTTGGGGCTCTAAAGAGAAAGAATGGTGAATCTATTTCAGACTTCACCAAGAGATTCAATAAGATGTATGGTAGAATCCCAGATGAGATCAAACCAACTGAAGCCTCTTCCAATATCACTTATTCCAATGCATTTGATGCAGCGTTCTCCCTTCTGTTGAGGGAGAGAAGATCCACCACCTTATTTTCCATGCAGGAAGAAACCATTGAGGTTGAATCCAATATATTGGCATCATATAGGTTAAAGACTAGATCTGATAAAGACAAGAAGAAATAAAGAGAATATTCCCCTTCCTCCTCTAACAAAGACACTTCTAATCCCAAACTTAATGAAATGACCAAAACTTGAAGTATCAGACATCTGAAATAGCTAAGATAAAATGTGAATCTAAACAACCAAACAAAGCTTTTCAAGGGGCTGGAAATAGAAATCCAAACCAATTTAGAAGGCCTAATGATTCCCCTCAGATAATCCAGAGAGAAAGGAGGAATGTTGATGATCAAAGGGTAGTGCCTCCTTTCCAACACCATCATATTGAGGAGATAGATGTAGACAATGATGTTGTAGATGATACTGTTATTGTACTTTTAAATGAAGCAGATTTTTATACCAGTCACTTAACATAGAAGGAATATGAGGTAACACAACTATCAAATTAGTTTGATAATCAGATAGGGAAAGAGGGAGTTATTCAAGGCCAACCTCATAAAAAATATGATTTGAGGACCAGAGCGGGGCCTCCCAAAGCCACCACCTCTGATCAAAACAAACAAGTTGAAGTTCCTCCCAAGCCAAATCCAGGTTAAGATATGTCATCTAAAGGTCAACAATTTCCCGTATCTAAACCTGCAGTCCATGAAATAAAGGAATTTGATAGGCCACCAACCTCTTTCAGCCTAGAGCATGAGTTGAGCAAAATCAATACCCCTGTGCCTTTGACAGAATTGATGAAGAATGAACCTTTCAAAAAATCCATCATGAAAGTTTTGCGGCCAAGTACTTCTATTGTATCTTCTGATGTAATTAGTTTGCAGGATGATAACCCAATCATTATTGTAGGTCCACACATTGAGGATGGCTCCGATGATTCTCCACCATTCTATATATATTTAAATGTCCATGATAAGATCCTGCAAATTTTCTTATGGACTCAAGAGCCTCTCACAATCTTATGCTAAAGGTTTTTATGGAAGAACTAGGTTTTTAGATCACCAAACCCTACCAAGACCTATACTCCTTTGATTCTAAGAAAGTAAAATGTATGGGACTGATAAAATATATGGTGGTTTATTTGGCACAATTACCAAAGAGTGTATTAATGGACATTATTGTGGCTGACATTCCCCATAATTTTGGTATGCTCTTATCCAAAACATGGGATAAGAAGGTTGGAAGATCATTACAAATGGACCTCACTTACACAACCATCCCTGTGTTCGGAGGGGAATATAGGAGGCTATACAAAAAGGTAAGATTATCCTATATCTCCAGTGACCATCAGAACCCAAGAAATCACCCAATTTATGTTGTTGAGGGTGAGATTGGCTCATCTGTATTTCATTTAAATGATGATGAGCCTGAAATATCAGTTAGCCAATGAAAACATCAACCACTAATAGATCAACTAAAAAAAGTATGGAAGATGTATTTCGATGGCTCTTCATCGAAGGAAGGATTCTGTGAAGGTATACTCATATCCCCTTCACAAGAGGGAATAACACTCTCTTATAAGATGGAGTTTGAAACTACTAATAATATAGTTGAATATGAACCTATGGTGCTGGGATTGAGGGCAACCAAAGACATGGACATTGAATTTTTAGCAGTTTTGGTGATTTCGAGTTAATCATCAATCAAGTTAAGAACATATATCAAGCTAAGAAAAAGAGGCTCAAGCAATACATAAACGAGGTAAAGGATCTAATCGACAATTCCTTTCTAGAATTTAATATATCCTTCATTATGAGAGAAATGAATCAGGAGGAAGATTGTCTGGCCTTAGCTACCAACACTTTTAGACATCCCATTGGTCCAAATATTAAATATCAGGTAGAAATCATACATAAAACAACCATACTAGAAAACATAAAGAACTGGAAGTTATTTAGTGATGATCTAGCTCTACAGAGGTTTCTACACATCATTGATGAATTCTCCAATATCTCAATCAACCAAGAAAGTCAAGAAGGTGAATTGGTTTTGAGGTGGGATTCCAGAAGGGATGACAAGTCCAAGAACAGTAAGTTCAATAACCTCTGGTTTGTCCCTTTTAAGGTGGTTGAATTTCTGGACAATAATAAATTTATCTTGCACAATCTAGATGATGCAGAGATCTTTAGAGGCCCAGTAAATGGGCACTTCCTGAAACACTATTTTTTTTAAGGATGAGGGAAGGTCCCTCTTATAACATAGATGCTTTCCTTTAAATTTTTCATTTGAATAGTTAGTTGTGTGTGAATAAAGAATCCATATCCCAATAAAGTCACTAGGATGTAGCTGCAGTTTAAGTTTCATATTGAATAAAGACTACATATCCCAATAAAGGCACTGGGGTGTAGTTACTATTTTGAACTTGATAGATGCATGGTTGAGAAACAATGGCAGAGATACGTGCCCAAAAAATAGAAACAAAGGTAAGTTACAACCAGTGGGAGCGAGGTTTTGAAAGGTAAGGCACCTGGTCTATTGTTCTTAGCACCTCATAGGGAAGTGCTATACTCGGTTGGAGCCAATGTTGTAACTTAAGTCTGCACCCCTTCCCTTTTCCCTCATTTACCCTATACATCCATCAATTATGAGTTTTGTGGTTTATTTCTTATCTTATTCTCCATTTTTCAATCACTCAGCTTCATGGCCCTTGCTCATCTTTACTTATTGTGCGCCATCCTTTTCTCTTTCTTGAAGGGTGATTTCATGTTTTGGTTTGAGTTTGAAATACTTGTCATCATATTTTCCACTAATTGAGCATGCAACAGTTCCACCGAGTATTTTATGTGCACAGGAGACATCCAGGTCCAACACGTACTTTGTAAGCTCAGTAAGCTTACGCAGAAAAAGGCAACAAATCAAAGCAATCCATTTCGAGCTTAGAATTTAAGCCAAACAGAGAGGTCAAATCTTCAATGGTGGAGATCCAACAATCGATGTAGATCAATAGTTCTCACGCATTTGGATCTTAAAACTCAAGCTGGGTTTAACAGGATTGACTCCACGACTTTGACATTCAGGCATATGAACTTTCCATTGGTTCAAACCTTCTGAAGTATCTAAGCCTCCTAAGCTTCGAAGTGACGAAGCTCCGAAGCAGTAGGTTCCCTAAGTACTGGAGCCCTAAAATGCCGAAGTGTCAGAGAGATGTAGTTTATATCAGTTTTTGACACATGGCAGTCTCCTATCATGACACGTAGCACTCATTGAAGGTCATTTGGTTGTGTCATCCGCTCATTTTCTAGTGACACGTGTCACTTTCTGGCATGTAGACACGCCATTTTTTTCCACATCAACTTCCGTAGATCTTACTCCAAGAGATTTCTATCAAGAACATGCATAAGCTCCCGAACCCCGAAGAGTCGGAGTCCTAAAGTCCCGAAATCATGAAGGTTAAAGGTAATCTCGGGTTAATAAGTGATTGATGTTGGTTAACGACTTCTGGGGTTCTATCCTCCAGAGGATATGAATCCTCTACGCTCTGAAACCTCCAAACACTGAAATTCTGAAGTGAATCATCCACATTTATTGCATATTTGAAAGGTTTAAGAAGGGGCTCCAAATCATGAATGGGGAAACTACACGTCCAAACTCCATAAAAGAGCAACATAACTTGCTTTTGTTCTCCAAGAGATAAGTGGGGAAATACACGACCACACTTCCAGTTGTCTCAAGTGGCCTCCAATGGTGCGCGGGCATGCCATGATTGAATAGAACTCAATTCTATCACTCTTGGTCATTTATGTCAGATCTTAGTTCTCTCCAACACATGCATTAGTCCAGTTTCATTGTCGATAATAGTTTTCAGTTATTTAATTGCAAGATTCTTTTAGATTAAGGCATAATCAATGGTCTTTTTTATGTGATAAGAACCACACCTTTATTTAATTCAGGCTCAGAGTATACATTAAGATACTCCAACCAATGTTTAGTGAATTTAATAAGTTATTTAATGACATATGTGGTATATTTAATCCCTAGTTCCACACTGGTCAAGGGCCTTTGCAACTCTTATAAATAAGCAGTTTTTGTATGTTTTAGGGGTTCAACATTTTGGAGAAAAATAGAGGCAGCGGAAGGGTTGGACCTTCTCAGATAACTGTAAAGTTCTCTACCTAGTGAATATATGTTGATGACAGTTGTGTTCTCTTACTCAAATCTTTGTGTTTAATCTTGTATTGAATGCAATTTTTTTTATGTGTGCAATGTATATTTCCTTATTCGTTCAACCATTGTTTTAGTTCATCTTTTTGTTGATTCTACAACCTGTTATACAACTATTATTTAGTGAAATATATACTATTTGGAAACCTATTGAATGATTTGAATCTATATATTTTTCTAAGCCTTAAGATATTATTTTAATTCTTTATTCTAACATAGCAAGTGATTCTTTACATTTCTTGTTGTTTTTTCCTATGTTCATCTTTTCATATCCCCAACTGTCTATTAATATCCATACCATTAGAAAAGGACAACCTAATTTTATACTGTGAGGCTTGTCCAACCAGATTACCATCTTTAAAAACCTATCCTTAAGCTGACCAACAAAACCAGCTTATCAAAAAACCAATCATTATAAACTTGAGGTGGCCTAGATTTCCCCTTTAGCAGTTAGGTGCAGACTTTAGGACCAACACTTCACAAAAACCTTTATTGTGGAATGTGATGCCTCATTAAATGGCATTGGTGTTGTTATAATGCAATAATCAAGGTCGCTAGCTTTTGAAAGTCGACCACTCAAGGGAAAAGACTTACATAAACCCATTTATGAGAAGGATATGATGGAAATACTACATTCATTGAAGAAATGGAGCCCTTACCTTATAGGTAAGAACTTCAAGGTTAAAACAGATCATGATAGTCTTAAATACTTCTTGGAACAAATACTATCTTCAAAATAACAACAAAAATGGGTGGCCAAGATGTTGGGCTATGATTTTGAAATCATCTATAAAAAAGGGAAGCAAAATATTGTGGCAGATGCACTCTCATGAAAGGATGAATATGTTGAGGCCTTTCTTTGTGCTATCTCAATCATTGAACCTGATTGGATAATAGAAGCGAGGGATGAATGGAAGAATGACAAAATCTTGTGGAATCTCATTCAAAGGTTGCAACAAGATTCCAGTGCATCAGATACATTTACATGGAAAAATGATTCACTATGGTACATAGATATCTTATATTTATGTAATAAATCCAACCTCAAACAAAAGTTACTATTGGAATTGCACACCTCTCCAGTTGGAGGGAACTCAAGATTTTTAAAAACCTACCATAGGTTCAAGAAGGAATTTTTTTGGGATGGCCTTAAAACTGATGTTCAAAGGTTTGTGGTAGAATGTTTGGTTTTTCAACAAAATAAGGTGGAAAAATTTAATACCCTAGGTATTTTACAACCATTATCCATCCCAATTCAACGATGGGAGGAGATTTCCATGGATTTCATCACAGGGTTACCGAAGTCTGAAGGAAAGAGTGTCATCATGGTGATTTTTTATATACTTACCAAGTACACACTTTTGTGCACTCTCTCATTCTTTCAAAGCTAGTACAGTTGCCACCGCATTCATGGAGATAGGTTAAAAGCTACATGGTAGCCCAAAGATTCTTGTAAGTGACAAAGATCCCATCTTCACTGGACATTTTTGGACAAAACTATTTTCTTGTTTGGGTACTCAATTGGGTCATAGCTCATCCTATCATCCTCAATCTGATGAAAAAATTGAGATAGTGAAGAAATGTTTGGAAGGCTATCTTCGTTGCTTTGTCTTTGATAAACAAACACAATGGCTCAAATGGTTACCCTTGGAAGAATGGTGGTATAAGACTTTCTTTCATACTGCAACAAAAATGACACCATTTATGGCATTCTATGGATACCACCCTCCTTCCATCACTTCTTCTCTAAAATAAAAATCTAAGGTTGAAGCAGTGGAAGATCACATCAAGCATCAAAAACAAGTTCTCCAACTCTTAAAGGATAACCTGACCATGGCACAAAATCACATGAAACAACAAGCATATCAACATTGTAGTGAAAGAAGTTTTGAACTAGGGGATTGGGTATTTTTAAGACTACAATCATACAAACAAATGTACCTCAAGCAAGATAAGAAGGATAACAAATTATAACCAAAGTACTATGGCCCTTATAAGGTGTTGCAAAATATTGGTACTATGCCATACAAATTGGAGTTTCCTGGATCTTCACGAGTGCACCTTGTTTTCCATGTTTCATGCTTAAAGAAGGTTATAGGTGACAAGATCCAATTTCAAACTATATTTCCAGAACTTGACGAGGAAGGGAAAATCATATTGGAGCCCGAAGCTATAATTGACACAAGAATTTTCTAGCTAAGGAATAGATCCATTTCAAAGTATCTCATTAAGTGGAGGAAACTACCTATTGAAGATTCCACTTGGGAAGATGAGTATTTTATACAAAAGCATCCCAAATTACTCAACTATTGCGGACAACACTTGTCTGGAGGGGAGGGGCATGTTAAGCCCCAAATAGTTTCACATTACCCCTTAATTGGGACATATTACATTAGTAATGTTATTTTATTTATAACGTCTTGGGTCCATTAGTTGTAATTTTACCTCCTAGTCTCTTACATATACCAAGGATAATTTTTCATTTGGAATCATATTGTATTTGGAAATTTATGTGGTGTATAAGGAGGCTTCCCCCTCGAAGAGGCTTATTATTTGAAATTCTCTCTTTTTCAAGGCGTTGAGTACTTATTATGAGGTTTTTTTTATCCTATTTTGATATTTGGTTCTTAACACTTTCAATATCAAACTTTCCAATTCCTAGGCATTTGGCACATAAATTCTTCCTCTGTACATGAGAATTTCATCATCTCCCAGCTTGTAATCTTAAATTTTCTGTTGCAAAATACCTTGTTGTAATTTTGTTACCATTTCCATGTATTGAAAATTTGATTTTGCAGCCTCCAAGATTTTGTCCTTCAAATATTTTTGGTACATGCTAATGGTTGCAGCATGCAACTCATGAACCCTCCTACTAAGTATATTAACTACCTTGCTCTATTTCCCTTTGATATGATTTATATAAAATTCATATTCAATGAGAAAATATAACCACCTGCTTTGCCTAGCAGTTAGAGTTGGTTGTCCAAATAAATATTTCAGACCATTACGGTCTGTCCTCAACTCAAACCTTTTACCCATGAGGTAGTTCCTCCACATCTTAAGGGATGCACTATGGATTCCAACTTCAAATCATGAGTAGCATAGTGTCTTTAATTCTCCTTCAACTTCCTTGATTAATAACATATAACATATCCATTTTGTCTGAGGACTCCACCAAGTTCTTCTTTACATGCATTAGTGCATACAATAAAGTCTTCATTTGGATCTGCGATCCTTAGTATTGGCGAACTGGTTAATAATTTCTTTAAGTGATAGAAACTCTTTTCACATTTTACTGTCCACTGAAAATTCACTCCCTTATTTTGAAAGGAAGTGATCGGGTGTGCAATCTTTGATAATCCTTCAATAAATATTTTGTAGTAGACTGCAAGGCCCATGAATGATCTGACCTTTGTCACATTCTTAGTTGTTGATGATCCTCTAATGGTATCAATATTTTCCGGATCCAATGATATCCCTTCTTATGAGATGATATGTCTGAGATATTGTATTTTCTTTTGATAAAACGAGCACTTTCTCAATTTGGCATACAAATGATGCTCCCTTAATACTTGTTGTTCCAACCTTAAGTGTTATTGATGTTCTTCCTTCGACTTGGAATATATAAGAATGTCATCCAAAAATACAATGACAAACTTATCTAGGTATTCTATGAAAGTTCCATTAATTAAACACACGAAAACAACTGGTGCATTTGATAACCCAAATGGCACCATTGTGAATTCATAATGGCCATACCTTTATCTGAAAGAAGTCATGATGATGTCTTCTTCTTTAATTCATACCTGATGATACCTTCACCCGAGATAAAACTTGGAGAATATTTTTTCATTCTTCAACTGATCAAAAAGGTCATCGATCCTTAGAAAATGATACTTATTCTTCAAAGTTACCTTCTTCAGATACCTGAAGTCCATGCAAAGTCTCAAGGTTCCATCCTTCTTTTTCACAAATAAAAATAGGGCACCCCAAGGTGACACACTTGGGCATATATACCCTTTCTTCAGGATATCTTCAAGCTTCATTTGCAAATCCTTCAGTTCTGGTGTACTCATCTTGCAAGGAGTCTCGGATACTGGAGCTACTCCTGGAATTAGATTTATGGAGAAATCAATGTCTCTTTTAGGGGGTAATCATGTTATTTCTTTAAAAATATATTCAAACTCTTTTAGTACTGAATAATATTCAAAATTTAAGACCTTATCTTTAGGTTTCTCTTCCATATTGAAATATCCTTGATCCCGTTGACTAGGATATCTCCTACAGATCTAGTGTTTTGTCTAACAGATCTGATACACTGGGGGTTTCTAAATGCGTTTTGTCCTCAGATATGATACTCTGGGGTTTCTGGATGTGTTTTAGTTATGTGCTTGAATTTTTTTTTGGTTGTTGCATGTGCATGTTATATGTTATGGTTTAAACAATATATATATTATGCATGCAAAAATAAGGAACATCAACAACCCGATAATATGTATTATGAGATTCAAGCATAGAAATACAATGAAATAATGGAAATATAGAATATAGTCTTTAGTTAGATATCATGGATCGTCACTGGAATACAAAAAATAACATAAAATACCCGTGATCAGAATATGAAGGTATATTTGATGCATGCACAGATAGATCAACAAAATCGACAGTTTCGGAGAAGTACAGTAACTGATACAAACTAGAAAACTTGTCTGGAAGGTTATACCCATTAGAATGCAATGGAAACTATCCCAATAGAAGTACCTTGGCCTCTAGAATGATATTGGTTACTGCCGGATGACATATCCGACCTCTGATGCTCCGGATCTCATCCCCCGGGGGTTTGCGCACCTCCTAGCTCTCTGGATGCTCCCCAAATGGTTCCACCAATGGAATCGACTGCTACAGGACTCAAAATGATCACCTTGCCAAATGCGGAAGTAGGTTGGAAGGGTTTCCCCGGATCTTCTCTGATGCTCCGTCTATAATCCCAACTGTCCTTCCAAAAGAGTTGCACCCTAAATGGTTGAATGATGTGCTCTGAAGGATTCCACCATCCGAATCTAATGAAAAGTGGCTCAATCTATGCTCCCTATATGGATCTCAACTGGGTCGGAAGGAAACTGCAATCCGAGCTTTGATATCGGGTAGCTACACAAACCCTCTATCTGACGTGCGCCCCCACTAGCTGAGTTGTGCATCACTGATAACTAGATAATCCGAAATAGCACGGTGAAATACCTGGATGGTATCTCCAATGGGCTAGGGCGTGTCTCTCAACACCAAAACCTATCAATGGTGGTGGCTTCCTCCAGAAATCCACAAAATAGTAGAAGTTGAATCTCTTCTTCCTGTGGGAACTCTCAACATCAAATCATAACAATGCATAATGAGGAATTAGGTTGAATTCCTCCCTTTACACTATTCCCAATCTAATTCACCATTGACCTTACTTAAGCTAGGCACTTTTCCTCCTAAGGTGAATAATTAACTAATTAAGTCCCCCTCAAGCACCTTTTCATTCTAATTCTTTGTTGACTCAGGCTTAAGTGACTTTTCCTATGTATTTTTGGCTTAATTCATCGTTTAGCCACCAAATCACCCTTATTTCTCCATTTTGTCCCATGTTTGTGCCTAACTATAGTCTACAGGAACACATATAATACTTAGTCACTCTCGACTGGCCTACTCTTGGGAACGAGACATCATAGTCCTCCCTTCCCAAGATTTCTTTTCCTCAAGCAGCATCAATCCTGGGTGCTGCAAAATATGCTCTCACTCCCATGGGGCATCCTCCATTGGAAGACCCCTCCATCTAACCAAGCACTCCTTGATGACCCTTCTCCTCAACCTGTGCTCTCTTTTATCTAGTACCTCCTCCACCACTATCTCCAACTGGCCCTCCTCATCCAAGGGAGGAAACTCCTCAGAAATACTAATCTATTGTCACATAGCCTTTTTAAGGAAAGATACATGAAACACGTTATGAATCTTGCTACACTCTAATAGCTCTAGCTCATATTCCACCTTCCCTATCCTCCTGATGACTCTGTATGGCCCATAAAACTTTGGATTTATCTTCTCTTATCCGCTCCTCTTCAAGGAGGATTGTTTGTATGGCTGTAATCGCAGAAAAACCAAATCCCCTATCTCAAAACTACACTTGACTCTGTGTCAGTCTGCATAGATCTTCTGATGGTTTTGAGTTGTCTGCAAGTTCTCCCTCATTGCCTATAAAATCCTGTGACTCTCCTCCACCTAGTCTTTGGCCCTTGAGACCCAACTGTCCCCAAACACATTCTCCACAAAGGAAGGTGCACTGTATCCGTACAATGCACTGAACAGTGACATCCTGATAGACATATGGTAAGTTGTGTTGTAGCAATACTCACCCATGTGTAACCATATCACCCATGTGCATTTCAGCCTCCCCACATAGTTCCTGAGATACCCCTCCACCCATTTGTTGACGATCTATGTCTATCCATCTGTTTGTGGGTGGAAGCTAGTACTCATAGCTAGCTTTGTACCTATCAACTTGAAAAGATCCTACCAAAATGCGCTGATGAAGCTCCCATTTATGTTACTGACTATCTGCCTAGGTAAACCATGCAACTAGAATACCTCCCTAAAAAACAACTCTACTACTTGTATGGCCTTGTAGTCCGTGGGTATGGAAAAAAAATGTGGAAATTTGGTCAGCCTTTCGACCACCAAAAATATACAGTCCCTGCCCTGCACTCGAGGAAGGCCTATAATGAAATCGATAGAAATTCTCTCCCATTTATTCTCTGGAATGGGTAGAGGTTGTAGCAACCCTGCAGGGTGTGTCTGCTCGGACTTGTTCTGCTGACAAGTTGTGCACTCCCGGATGTGTTTCAGGACATCATCCTTGAGACCCTTCCATGATAATCTCTCCCTGATGCCCTAATGTAGGTGAATCATGACACACCTTCAAAATTTTCCCCTTCATGGTATATTCTGGGACTAGGTAGATCTAGTCCTTGTAAAAAATGATGTCATCAAGAACCCAGTATCTATCATCAATCACCTGTCCATCCATCACCTCACAAGCAATTTTTTTTTTTGAGTACTCCACCAACAAATGAGCTTTCCAATTTGTACAAATGTCCAACATCGTACATCCTGCTGGCCTCCTGGACAAGGCATCTTCTATGATATTCCTTTTCCCCTTGACATACTCAATGTCAAAGTCAAAGGATTGAATCTTTGAGACCCACTTTTGTTGTCTCTCGCTGAGGTCTTTCTGATCTAGGAAATACTTGATACTGTTATGATCAGTCTTCACTACAAATCTGTTGCCTACCATATACTTCCTGAATTTGGTTAAGTCATGCATGATCGCTAGCATTTCCTTGTCATAAATAGGATAGAGTCTCTTCTAATTTTTGAGATTCCTTCTCTCAAACACAATGGGGTGTCCCCCCTACATCAAAACTACTCCAATCCCCACCCCTCATGCGTCACACTCTAAGACAAATGGCTGCAAGAATTCTGGAAGGGCTAGAATAGGGCATGTGCTCATAACCTCCTTCATTTTGTCAAATGTCTGTTGTGAATCCTCTGTCCAATGAAAAATCACCCTTCTTGGTCAAGTCTGTGAGTGGTTCTCCTAACTTTGAAAATCCCTTGACGAACCACCTGTAGTAACTGCATAACCCAAAGAATCCTCTTAGCTCCATGAGGTTCTTGGGTGTTGGCCAATCCAAAATGGCCCTAATCTTTTCCTAATGAACCTGTACTCCCTGCTCACTGATGATATTCCCTAAGTATAGTAGTTCTCTCATGCCAAGTTCACATTTGGACTCCTTGGCATATAATGAATGTGTCTGCACAATATCCAAGACCTCCCCCAAATGTGTTATATGCTCATCCCATGTCTTGATGTAGATCAATATATCATCGAATAATACCAGAAGGTACTTCCTCAAATCTCCTCTAAAGATATTGTTCAAGCAAGAATGGAAAGTGGCTAGTGCATTAGTCAATCCAAACAACATGACCAATAACTCAAAGTGTCCGAAATGGCATCGAAATGTTGTCTTCTCAATGTCCTTCTCTCTGATGTTGATCTGATGGTATCATGACCGTAGATCAATCTTAGTGAAGAAAACTGCCCCATGTAACTCGTCCATCAACTCATCTATGCATGGGATGGGGTACCAATTCTTGATAATTTTCTTGTTGAGCACTCTGTAATCGATGCACATCCATAACGTGCCATCCTTCTTTAGTACCAGAATGACTCAATATGTAAAAGGACTCATGTTGGGCCTGATGTGCCCCATTGCAAGAAATTATTTTATTTCTTTCTCAATCTTGTCCTTGAATTTCTTGGGGTGCCTATAGGGCGCTGTGATCGCTTGTGTATCCCCTGCCTCTAACTCAATCATGTGCTCAAATCCACCATTGGGTGGTCTCCCTCATGGTATCGGCCCAAATAATGGCTCATACTGACCCAAAATCTCTCTGATCTGTGGATGGTAATTCTCCCTACCCTTTGAATCCTTCTGGATGGTGATCAAACACTATGTTGTGTAAGCCACATCATCATGATGAAATATCCATTCCATCCTCTTTGTCGATATGGATCATGGTTCCCCTGTAGACATGCTTCTCATCACAACTCTTGATCCACTGGCATCTCTGAAGCTCATGGTCAACATCTGATAGTTGAACGCAATATCCCCCAATTAATATAACCATTGTACCACCAACACGACATCCATATCTGATAGGTCAACTACATATAAGGTGTCTATCAAGGTGTAGTTGCCTAGTTTGACCTCTAGGTCTGGGATCATGTCCAAAAATGTCATCATGTATCCATATGCCACTTCTACATGGAATCCCTCAAACTCCTCAATCTGTAACCCCCTCCTGGCTACTAAGGACGCATCTATGAAGTTGTGGGTGGCCCCACAATCAACTAAGTTTGTCATGTGTTGCCCCTGTACAAGGCCCTTGAGCCTGAGATTTTTTTACCTGGGTACTCTTGAAAGAGTGGCCATGGTTCCCCTCTTTACCTCTCTACAAGGTTTTGTCTCCTCCTTGGTGTAACATCCCACTCTGGTGCACTTAGAGCACTTATTATTTGAGGACACTTGCTCGCAAGTGATCTGGACCCTTTTTATGTTAGACCTTTTATGTTTGAGTATGATGTGATTGACAGATGACGTGATGTGTTACTATTTGATGTAGACAGGTGCTATTCACTCAGTTTTATTGAGTGTGCAGGGTCTTGACCTTGAGGATGCAGAGGCATCGACAGAACCCCCTTGGACTCCGGACTGAGTCAGGGAGTGTGCTTTTGGGTTGATATGTTTATTATGATGTTTCATTTGATATTGATGTTTTGACGTCGACATTTCTGACACGATTATTGGTGATGTAGG
>SNQJ01S0199427.1:0-12120 GCA_010110895.2 Picea sitchensis | reverse complement strand
TTTTTTTTTGGCTGAGATTGGATTGCTATGCTGAGAAGGGAGACTGACTGATTTACTGGTAGGAGTTGGGAAGCCTCATCACATTTTGAGTGGTAGCTCAGCCTTGGAGGCGAGATGAGGAGCTAGTGACTCTCTGGTTGTGTGTGGCCCCTTTGCAGCTTGGGGGGCTGAGGGGGAAGAAGAGTACCCCTAGCGTTTGGCTGGGAGGTACCGGTGAGCTCGTTGAGGTCGGCAAGCAGGAGCAGGAGCAGCTTGGAGCAGGAGCGGCTGGAGCGTCGGAACCATTGCTGCAAACAAATCAGGCCAAGGTATGTTACTGAAATGAATAGAGTAGAATGCTCAGTGATATATTGCTTCGATGGTGGTTATATTGATGAATGCCTTCAGTTATGGTAAGGATTAGATAGTATGAAGGACAGTGTAACTGGTTCTTGATTACATTCTGGATGGTGTAATGTTGGGTTTTATATTCCTTGTTCTAGTCTGCGTAACATTTATATTATCACTATGAAAGGCGTGAAAGAAAAAGTTTCATTTTATGACTGGGTAAAATAATAATCGTTTACCCTCCTGACTGTATTAATGTTTTAGGTTATATTCCTGTTCTAGCCTGCGTGACATTTACAAATATTCAGTAAGGATGGCATGGGTTAATGTTTATTTTGTTTCCGGACTGGGTTAATGTACTTCCTGGTTGGTGAATGGTTATGTGGGTCTGGAGGGCGTAAATGTAAATTACGGCTGTGTAATTAGAGTATGAGCGAAACTAGACGGGTAATAAATCGTTACTGTTCGCATTCGGGACTGTGGCAATTTATTCACCTTTCTGGGCAGGGTAGCATTCGTTTTCTGGGCATTTTAGCCACGGTATTGGGAGTGTCTGAGCTTTACCCTGCGTTTTAGCGCTTACAGTTGCAGTCTACGTGTTGCGTTGGTCTGAGTTGATGTACCAAAGACTTGCTTTCATTTTCGGCGTTTAATGTATCTGGTTTCATATCGCTACATTAACCCTTCTATTCATTAAGTATGGTTCATCTCTAAGGATCTATTATCATATTTAAGCGGTGTTCAATTTTAGCGATTAAATTAGGGAATCATATCACCGTTCCAGGAAATCGCTCTATTATAGATACTCGTTGTTGCTGTTCAATAATACTGATCACCACTGCAGTTAGATATTGCTGTTCAAGAGATGCTGCTCCATATCATTTTTTGGTGTTGCTGCTCAACAACGCGGTTCCAATAATTCTGTTCCATATTACTATCCTGGCTCGTTAACGCGGTCCTTTAGGCATGGTCACTACGGGCAGTTAATGATAGGTTTAAATTATCCCCTTAATAATGGTAGACCTGTCCAATAATATTTGTTGATCGTTGTCGCTCATGGCATGGCTGCGCCTTTTACCCTTTCATTTTTCCTCAGTTCCGGGCAGTCACTTCGGCGCCTTCGTTCCAACCCCCACTGCGCATATTCAACTCTTGCAGAACCTTCAAAACTTCTGCCCAACCCGAAAACGAGAGGTAGGTCTTACTTTTACATATCCACCCTAAACTTTGACAGAACCTCGCCATGTGTAGTTCTACATGTGTGTACGGCGAATATAATATAATCGCTGATATGTCGAGGGATGGTAACTAAAGTTCTGCATAAAAGAGTTTCTACGTATTTAGAGATGAAGACACGTGGGTTGACAACCTTGTGTTTAGGGATGGCTTAAATGAAACGGAGACCCTACGCTCTCGATTTTCTAATTGAGACGGCATGCCTGTAGCCTACTCTCCACCACCTCGTCCTCGTTTCGCTCAAACGTTCAGGGATGCCGAGGCTGTGCATTTACTCTTATACGCTGAGGTTGACCTCGTTTTGGTTTTCGTAAACTGATATCAATGCTGCTTCAGCTACCTGCCACAGCACGCCACCGACCACTAGATTCCGAGATAATCCGTCTTGAAACCTTCGCCGCGTGAGGAAAGCTAAAGCGCCCATATCTAGCTGGGGTATCGCCGAGAGCTAATAAATGGGTCATCCATTAAATCGATTTTCTTACGTTTATTTCAATTGTAAAAAGTTTATTGCAAAAGTTAGCTTCAATAATTTTAAATGTTAAATGTTTGAATTGTTTATGGCTCAGGTTGATTTATCACGTTAGGGTAAGGGTTTAAAAGTTCGCTGAATTAATTTGTTATTTCAATGTTTAAAAAGTATATTAGAATGCTTCTTAAATGATTTAAATTTCCAATAAATTTAAATGTTTATTTTAATTGTTAAAGGTCGAATCAATGTTAACCTCAATAATTTCAAGGTTAAGTGAATTAATTGTTATTGTGAAAGTTACTTAGAGCGCTAGTGTATGGTTTTTAAAGTTCATTGATTTAATTTGTTTATTTCCAATGTTTAAAAATGTTTATTAGAAAGCTACTTAAATGATTTAAATTTTCAACAAATTTAAATGTTTGTTTTAATTGTTAAAGGTCTATTCAATGTTAACTTCAATAATTTTAAAATGTTAAGTGATTTAATTATTTATTGTGAAAGTTTACTTAGAACGCTGGTGTATGGGTTTAAAAGGTAATTATGTTTAATTCAATATTTACTGTTATTTCGAATGCTACTTAATGATTTTAAAGGTTCAATGACTTAATGTTGTTTCGATTGTTCAATTAGACACGAGTGTAGAAGTTCATGTCAAATGTTATTTAATTAAATAATAGTGCGGGAAGAATTGCAATGATAAGTCCTTGTTAATTGCATTTGGATATCAATTGAAAGGTTAATGTTGGTTGAAGTGTGATGTTAAGTAGTTGGATAATAGCCATGTAATATTATTAATTGACGTGTTAATGCGGGTTGATTGCAATGTTAATGAGGATACTTAGGTGGCAAGGTTACTCTTGTTAAATGTATGTTCATGACGATGTTTAAATTACACTGCGATTATTTGGTCAGGTTACTACAATATGGTAATAATGTTTAGATCGCATGTTGTTGCTGGCCTAATTGAATGTTAGGAGGAGGTCGAATTGCGATGTCAATGTTGTTTAAATGGAATACTAAGGACGATGTTTAAACTGCACTGCTTTTATTTAGTAGGGTTATTGCACTTATAGTAATAATTGGGAGGAAGGGAAAGTTATTATGGAGGTTGTAAATGTTCAAGGTTTACCCATAGGGTGCGATATCTTGGTGCAATTGTGGCAATTAACGGAAAAATGCAATGTGCTTGTGCTTCTTGCTTGTCCCTGAAACAGTGCCTACTGACTTGCGTCTTTCGTAGAGGTAGTGTTGTCCCTGATCTTGTAGCACTTGGTGGCTTGTATTGCGTAGGCTGTCTGTGTCGGGCGGGTTATAGACTCCTCTTGCAGCTTAGTAGGTATGTGTGTGTGTAATCCGGTGGAAGGAATCCAGTGTCGTATCAAGAGTCTCGGGCTGTTTAAAGGCACAGTTCCACTACTGCGACTCTCCTGACGGATCCTTTCATTTTGTGACAGTACTGCGCCTAACCCCTGGTGTCTGTCTCTGCCTACAGCCTTTAGTTGCCCACCTCCTGTTCGGGGCCGTTGCTTCTTGTTGTCGCTATGATATGTCAGGTCGTCTTGATTGTGTTCATCTTACTTGCGTCCTGTCGGTTCGAGTGTTGATTAGAGTCGAGGGGGTTGTTTCTTCTACACACGCGCACACACTTTTTAAAAAAAAAATTCACCAGTTGACTGAGTAGATGTCCTTAGCCAGGAGGGTTGTTACACTTGGCATGTTCCCTTGTCGGTATCATAGGTTTCTTCAGCTGCTGATCTGGCTCCTAAGTGGTCTCATCCTTTGAATCATTATCCGTTCATGCCTCAATATCCTCATCCTCCTCCCCACTACCTGATTCCACTTCAATGTAGTGGAGTTGTAACTTTCCCAGACATCTATGCCCTGGGACCCAAGGGTGTCTGCAAGAGAAGAAAAGCTTCTTCCTCATCAACTCCCATCTCATATCATCATCCATATTGGGGTTGCCCTTCCATTCCCTTTGAGGATTCTTCTGATCTTTGTCTCTTTGTGGTATAAAGGGTTTGGTGAAGGGTTTAGTTTTTGGCATGGAGTCCACTAAATCTTTAGTGCATCGGATGGAATCCTATAAGGTGTGAGGTTGATATGTCTTCACCCATCCTCTCAAGGGTTCTGTGAGCCCTTCTGTGAATAACATGATCAACCGAGGCTCAGATATATCTGTCACTACCACTGCTATCCTTTGAAACTCTGAGATGAATGTCTATGTTGTGCCAGTTTGTCTCAACTGGGCTAGATCTATGAAATGGATCTTTGGATACCTCCTGCCAAATCTATCCATGAGTCTCTCTGTGAACTCTCTGTAGGAGGTGATGCGACTGTGGTACAATGTCACCAATCGATGATACCACCACTCGTGTGCCTCACCCTCCAAGTGTAAGGTAGCAAAACTGATGGTTTCTAACTCGGTCATCTGGTTGAGCTTGTAGTAGGTGTCTAGCTTGTGTACCCAATCTCTAGCAGTACATTTGGATGATCCGACGAAAGAAGGTATGGTGGCTTTACCAACTTTTTGGATGAAGTCAATGTTATCCCCCTGTTTCTGCTACAACCCTCCTCTATGTGGCTCTCTGGGGCGGTTCCTGAGTCTGAGTCCACAATACTTGACTAAGGTCATATCCTAATGGAAGTCACGACCCAATGTTGCATACTCCCTCCAATACTCTATAATGTCCTCTGCCTGAGTGGGTGGTCTCTATGCTATCAACATTTGTGTTGCTACTTGGGGTTCCCTCTAGAAACTGGGACACAAAGGTCAGGGAATCCTACTCACAGAGGTGTATGTGCGAGTGGGTGACTGGGGTCTACTGTGTGCCCCTGAGTTCCCCCATGTTGCATGTGGGGCTTTAGTACCTGGGATACCCACGATAGCCAATCTATCAACCACCTGAGCCAAGGAATGAGACATGGTCCACTAACTGACCAACATATCACTAATAACCTGCATGAAGGTGGCCTCTGGTTCCATGGGGGGCTTACCACTTCCCTTTGGTAGATCATATCTATCTCCTAGCATCATTTCTGCCTCTCACTCAGCCTCACACTCTATCCTTCTCTCTGCTTCTCTGTGTGCCTCTTTTTCTTCCTCTGAACTGGGAGGGAAAGGATGAAATAAATGCCTAGGACTTCTTTCCTTATGCCTGTTGTAAGTGACATATTCATCACCTACGTGCTCACGAACATCTAGGTCTTCTACTGTACTCATCGTCTTTAGTCACAGGCTGGTAGGACTAAATATCTGATACCACTGAAATATCCCTGATCCTGCTGATCAGGATATATCCTATGGATCTAGTGTTATGTCTCACAAATATGATACACTGGGGGTTTTTGAATGAATTTTATCTTCAAATCTAATACTCTGGGGGTTTCTAGATGTATTTTAGTTATGTGCTTGAAATGTTTTGTGGTTGTTGTATGTGCATGCTATATGTTATGGTTTAAAAAATATATATATGATGCATGCAGAAATAAGGAACATCAACTGTCCAATAATATCTATTATGAGATTCAAGCATGGAAATACAATGAAATTCTCAAAATATAGAATATAGTGTTCAATTAGATCTCATGGATCATCACTGGAATACAAACAAATAACATAAAATAACCATGATTGGAATATGAAGGCATATATGATGCATGCATGGATAGATTGACAAAATCAACGGTTTCGGAGAAGCACAGTAACCGCTACAAACTGGAAAACTCATCCAGAAGGTTATACCCATCGGAATGCACTAGAAGTTATCCCAATAGAAGTGCTCTGGCCTCTAGAATGATACTAGTGACTTTCGGATGACAGATCTAGCCTCTGATGCTCCAGATCTCGTCCCCTAGGGGTCTATGCACCTCCTGGCTCTCTCGATGCACTCCAAATGATTCCACCAATGGAATTGTCTTCTATAGGACTCAAAATGATTGCCTCACCAAATGCAGAATTGGGTCGGAAGGGTTTCCCCAGATATGCTCTTATGCTCCGTCTATAACCCCAACTATCCTTCCAAAACAGTTGCACCCTAAATGGATGAATGATGCGTTCTGAAGGATTCCACCAACTGAATCTGATGGAAAGTATCTCAATCTATGCTACCTGGCTGGATCTCAACTGGGTCGAAAGGAAACTGCAATCCGATCTCTGATCTCGTTTAGCTACACAAACCCTCTATTTGACTTGCGCCCCCACTGGTTGAGTTGTGCAACACTGATAACTGGATACTCCTGAATAGCATGGTGAAATACCTGGATGGTATATCCAATGGTCTAGGGTGTGTTTCTCAACACCGAAACCTATCAATGGTGGTGTTTTCCTCGAGAAATCCACAAAATAGTAGAAGTCAAATCTTTTCCTGCTCTGGGAACTCTCAGCATCAAATCATAACAATGCATAATGAGGAATTAGGTCGAATTCCTCCCTTTATACTCTTCCCTATCTAATTCACCATTGAACATACTTAAGCTAGGTGCTTTTCCTCCTAAGGTGAATAATTAATTAATTAAGTCCCCCTTTAGCACCTTTTCGTTCTAATTCTTCGTTGACTTAGGCTTAAGTTACTTTTCCTATGTTTTTTTGGCTTAATTCATTGTTTAGCCACCAAATCACCCTTATTTCTCCCTTTTGTTCCATGTTTGTGCCTGACTATAGTCTACTGGAACACATAGACTACTAAGTCACTCCATGCTAGCCTACTCTTGATAACAAGATATCACACATATGAGCTACAAATAATTTACACCCTTTCCTGTAACGTTTCTTCAACTGCAATGTTGATATTTCTCTCATAGTTATTTCCCTAGGAATTCCATGTATTTTCCTTAGGTTCCCTTCACCATCCAAGAAAATAAATGCCTTGTTATGACAGTCTAGGATATCATGGTGTTTGTCCAACCAATCCATCCCAATTAGACAGTCATAGGAACCTAAAGTCAAGATGTACAAATTTTCCCTCGTGTTCAGCCCATTCATGTCCATTGGATATGAATTTACCAACTCGTTAACTTTTCTTTTGGCTCTAGTAGTCAGCTGCACCAACCAATATTTTCCATGCTTTCTTCTTGGAAAATTCAATCTTTCCACCATCTTAGGATCTATATAACTATGACTAGCTCTTGAATCAATTAAAATAACATTGTTTTGGTTCTTGATCATACCTTCCACTTCAATCATATGTGACTGAAACTATGATTTCTTGTTGTCTAGGGCTGCATAGATCCTTGGTACATTTCTTACCATGTTCTCCAATGTTTCATCTTGTTTTACATTGTGAATAGTTATCACTTTTTCACCTTTGTGAGGAAAATCTCTATACGTATGATATCCTTTATAGACCCAACATTGAATAGGTGTCTTCCTTGGCCTTTGCCCCCCTATCTCAATTGTTCTGGGTTCTCTAGAAATTGGTTGTCCCTAAGAAAATGGTGGCTTATTCCCCTTCTTTCTCTATTCCATCTTATGTTTCTTCTTGTATTCCCAAGATTTTTGGAAAGTCGGCCTTACTTTATGCTGATCATATAGGGATTTAGCTTTCCTTATGGTATCCTCCAATGTTTGGGGATAATCATATTCTATTTTTTCACTGATGAATGATGGAAATCCACTCAAATACCTATGAATCTTAAATGTCTCATCCTTGATGAAAGAAACATACTTCAACAGTTCTAAAAAACTTCTTTCATATTCATCTATGGTCATACTCCCAAGCTTGAGTTCAAAGAACTCTTTCATTTTATTGTGATAATATCTCTGAGTCAAGTATTTCTTTTCAAAATACTTCTATAATTTCTTCCAAGTAACATTTTTCTCTTTAATGTGTTTCACCTGCACAAGCTGATCCCACCATATGGATGTCTTTCCATTGAGTTGATAAATGGAAATTATTCCTTCTAAGTGTGAAGAGTAATTATGTAATTGAAAATACTTTCTCATGCCTAGAAGCCATGTCTCTTCATCTTCATCCTTCTTGTGATCACCATTAAATATAGGAGGTTTGATTTTGTTCATTTCTCCTCCTAGCTCATCCACCCTAGAACTCTTCTTATGCTTCCTAACATGGGATGGACTTGATTTGTTGTGTGCTCTCTTATTTGAATGCCTTGGGGAGTGATGGTTATGTCTGCTAACAATTCATGTTCTTCTTTTCTCATTGGGAGACTTATGACTCCATGATTTTCTTGAGACATTCACCTTGTAGATGCCAAAAAAACCAAACATGGATCCCTGACATAGAAAATTTTAGGGGCAAATTTTTTCCCATGGGAGAAACTAAAGGGAATTAAATTTTGGTTGGGAAAATTATTTCTATAGAAGTTTTTGAAGTATGTCATTATATATGGCCCCAAATTTATTTTAAAAATATTAGATCAAAAACCCTTCGCCCACTGGTATTTTTGAGAGGAGAGCAAGGAAATATATTTTCTCCCTCTCAAATTCAAAATGGATACTCCCTTTGCCCTAATTTTCTGAAGTATGGAATTTTTCGAAGGTATTTCCCCCTATTTTCTGGCCATGGGAATTTTCAGAGGTATTTCACCCTTCTTTTATGGTATGTTCATGGTTTTTCATTAGGGCCCCTCCTCTACCTTGTGGCTGTGACTTATGTAACATGTGCCATATGCCTCTAGAGGAATTTTGTTCTGCTTACTCGGTTGGAGAAAACCTGAAAATGCTTGAGGTCCATAGAAAATAAAATGTTTACCACCTACAAATATTTAGTACCCACAAATCTGATTTTCAGAAACCTTCCATGAGTTGCGGATGCCACTTTAATGGTGCGTTGTGATAGACAAAGTATGTATGCTTCCTTGTGCTTCAAGTCTTCTCTTTTTGGGCACCTTTGTGATTGTTGAGCGCAAATAATTCAAAGAAGCAACATTATTCTACTCGTGGCCTCTTGTTAGGTGAGTATTGGGAGCATTGGGGAACGATTTGAGTTTTTGGCCAACAATTTGTCATCATGTTGGGCGTATTTGTGACTGTTGGATGTTTGTATCAAAATTAGGAGTCAAATCTCACATTTTTTGGGTTTGTGGCTCTTTTCTGGTCGAGTTTTCCTTATGCAGGGTAGAATTGTATGTGTGGGGCGAAAAATATCACATATGGGCTGAGTTATCATCACTGTTTGGGTTTATTCTTGGATGTTCTGCATAATGCCCATTACCTGTAACTGATATCCCTGTTAGTGGGGAGAGTTTCCAATTAAGAAGAGGATGTATTCCTGGAAGAACATTCTCGTGGGCATGTAGGTGACAACCTAAGCATTTCTGGTGACCAAGAGGGGAATGATTCAACTTCTCAACAATTCTACAACAACCAAACTCTCTTATATCAGACCTGTAACAAGCATCATTAAGCAAGGTCATATCTAAACAATTTGTAAAATGACTATTGTGTATGTATTCCCTCTTGAAACTAGCAATAAAAGATCAGTATGGGATATTGTTTTGCTGATATATATTAGGATATTAAATCTGATGTCAATTAATTTGTTTTCATTACTTATTTACTATTGTATAAACTATTGGAATCCAAAATATTGACCAATGGTTCATGAGGAAAAATTAAGGGAGAAATCAGAAAAAAATTGTACGGATCTTTACATTTTCCAAGTAGGTGAAAGAAGGGTCTTGTTATTACACTACCAGGGTTTGATCCCCCTATGTGAAATTTTCACCTCTTGTGGCTTGGTGCATCCCCACAAGGGGGATGTTGCTAAGCCAAAACCATCATGGTCATTAAGTTGGGCCGGCAGGTCACATGTCATAACAATATAAAACAATGCCCCGCCTCTTGATAGGTGGAAGGTGTTCATTTAAGTAGAAAGGAAGCATTTTCCCATTCCTTTCCTTTATTATCTAGGAACAATTACATGCATATTACAACCAAACTTTCGCTGCAAGCCATGCAATGGAACTTAGTGAGAGCACTCCAAGCAAAACTAGCAAATGTCTACATGTCTATCCCCATAACCAAACACATACTAAATGAACCTTTTATCAAAAAAACAAGTGTCTAAAACAAAAAATAAATAGGCTTTAAAGGGCCAATATGATAACCACAATCATAATTCTATGGGCCACAATCAAAATAGTGTTTGGCAAAGAAGCTTTGTGATCTATTATCAAGGGAATTTTATGAGTAATCTCTTTTGTAAATACACAACCTCCGAGTGTACATAGTTAACAAATTCATCTACATGGAGATGAAACGTTTGGGTTGCTTGGGACAGTTGGATTTTCAAGTTTTTCTTGTGTAGTTTTCTTGTATATATACATTTATGCATATCGATGAAATAGAAGCACTTTCCCTCATTAGTATTGTGCAAAACTTCATGTTTGCAATTGGGAAGTGTTGTTAAACATATATTTTTCTTCTTGTTGTAGTTCTTGTCTCTGCATTTGTTTTTTTAATTCCTATAACCGTGCATAGATCTTTTCTTGTGTTGTGAGTCATGACTGCATGGTCTAGTTTCTTACACAGTTTTGGATATGTAGGTAGTTTTTGTTGTGTTTGAACTCCTATTTTGTATTCCCTTTGAGTGGTGTCCCTGATAATAAAAAATATGTAGAAGAGTTTAAAATATGGCTATGAGCATTGCTATAGAATCACAGAATCTGGTACGTCAATTTGATGGCCATAAAATTAGCCTTTGGAAACTTTGATGGAGACATTATGGTTGGACAGGGAGTTGCTTGACAATGTGAATGGGAACGAGGTAAATCCAACCTCTACATCAACGGATGAAGTCAATAAATTGGAGATAAATGATGGGTAGTCACAAGCCTATATTTCACCATCTAAGTGACAACATTCTTTCAATTTACCAAAGAATGTTAGTATTATCAATCTCAAGCTAACAAACGCCCTTACTAAGTGATGGAGGTGAGGAAATGAAGTTAATTGGCCTAAGGGGTTTCTTGGCCTCAAACCTAGCAATCCCAAGCTGCCAAATGCCCTTACTCAGTGATGGAGTTGAGGAAATAAAATTCATTGCTCTGGGAGGTTAGATTAGCTTTCAAACAGAGTGATTTTCCCTCTAATACTTCAAGCCCAACGATTGGTATAATGGTTCACACCCTAGCTCTCCCAGATTGCCAATCAGAGGTAGAATGTTACCCTTCTCTTCATTTGTGCTTCGGGATTGTTTTCTCTCTTTTTCTTTGGGATTTTACTCTCATCTTTTTTTAATTTTATGTGCACAATGGAGAGCGAAAACAAACAGACACCAATGAGCCATTACAACTCTCCCATAGTGGCCATAGGCAATGCTAAAAGCATACACACGTGAATAAGCGTTAAAATACATTAATCAGATTCAAGTTGAGCATGGAGGAGGGATGGAAATGGAGATGGCAGCCATGAGTAAATAAAATCAAAACTCTATAAATAACCATTGCTTGAAAAAACCAAACAACAAAATAACCAATGGTATTTTTTGTAAGAGAGAAAACATGGCTTTTAGTGAAATTTCCAGCCATTAATCCCATGAATTCAAGCTTGAAAACTCTTTATTTCTCATTTTATTTTCGGCCCTGAGGTTTATTTTTGCATGCTTGAATGTATATTGCATTAAAATTTTAGCTTTTACACCGAACTAGCACAGTTTCTAGCACTTTATTTTTGTATATTCAGCACCATTTTTCTCAAGAATTCAATGCCCAATGCGAAATTTAAATCCTCACATGTATGCTTGCTTGAAAGATAATGTGAGTTGAGCAAACGTTATTTAAAATTGCAGATTTATGCAGGAACAAGCCTCTCTTTCAAGCTCGAAGCATTCAATCCTTGATTTTGACACAGCTAAAATTCGATTGATTGAGAGAAAAAGTTTGTATGTGTATAAGATTTTTAATGCATTCCATTTTTAAGGCAAGGAGACAGCCAATAGGACAGCAAGGAGATTACGCTGATGCCAACGCTTTTCCTCATACCCGAGGTAGAGGAAGAGGCCGAGGAGGAGTTATCACGTGTTTTACATGTGGTAAAGATGGACATAAGGCCGTGGACTGTCCAGAGAGAAAGACAGATAGAGGAAACGCTCATGTTGCTGAGGCGCAGAGGAGTGAGGTTG
>SNQJ01S0199426.1:0-17076 GCA_010110895.2 Picea sitchensis | reverse complement strand
AGCAAATAGGGCCGTGAGCAATGAGGGCACTAGGCCGTGGGTGCAAGGTGCAGCTAGGCCGTAGGCTCAAAAGGGCTGGGCCGTGAGCTAGATCCTCCCCAAAAGGTGGCTGGGCCGTGAGCTAGAAGGTTCAAAGAAGACCCTTAGGTCGTGGGTTTCAAATGACACCTGAGGTGCTTTGAAACTTAAACCAAAACACTTCAAATGTGTGCTAAGTCACTAGATGAGATAGTCTTAGTAAACAATAAACTTAGCAAGTAAATGAGATCTAGAACTTCATCATCATATGCATGTAAGGTAAGCTAGATACTTCAAAAGAAATAGATCTAGAATATAAGGGCACAATGAAACTATCTAACCATTCAAAATGAAAAGCAATAGCATATGATATAGGAAACTAAGCTTGCAAGTGTATATCTACCCAAGATATATCAATAACGAAGCAAGATAAACACCACAAGTAGATTTCTTAAAGCCGAGGCGATATTGGGGATCATTCCCCCAAGGTGCCGGCAAGTGAGACTACCATTACCAAGACAAACTTGCACAGTGAGATTCCCTCAAGCTTTGGAAAGAGAGAAAAAAGAATTGGTGAGGTGGAGGCATGATAATGGCTAGCAAACTCAGCCAAAGGGGCGCACTAGGTCAAAGAGGAAGACCCAAATGCTAAAAATAGCATTTGGTTAGGGTTTTTGTGTGTTGGAACCACCCACCATCAAGAGGGGGCGCACCAAAAGAGCATGGGAGAAGGGAAAAGGTGGTTAGAAAGGTTGTTGGAAGGGGAAAAGTCACCAAAAGGGTGCCTAGGGTAAGGGTTAGACAACCCACATGCTAAATTTAGAGCGTGGGTTAGGTTTAGGGTGTAGGGAGTGACTCCCTAACCAAAGGTGCGCTAGAAGAGGAGGGACGTGAGGGTTTTAGGGAGGAGACTTAGTTAGGATGAGAGTTTAGGCTAGGTAAAGGGTTAGGGTTTTAGCTTTTAGGGTTTTGGTAAGCTCAGGAAGGCGCACCACATGTGTGGGTGCCTAGTTTCTTGTTTCGAGGAATAAAATTAGGGAATTAGTTAGTGAGGGTCGAATTTCCCCTTAGGGCAAGGTAAAAGATGGTCAAAAAGTGAATTAATAGGTTGAATTAAGTTGGGAAAATGTTAGGATGGGTTTGGGTAGGTTAGGAGGGTCTAACTTGCTCATTACCACCTTAACATCCACTCACTAACTCAAAATTACAATGACTTTGTGATATTTTAATAATATCACCTTAGCAATTAAAATTGTTGTTATTGACTCTAACTGACTCTGAGTGGACTAAGACCATGTTAACTTAGTCTGACTGAGCTGAAACTTGGCCAGTGGGTGTAGGGAGTGTTTTTCTATTCATTTTGAGCACAAATACCCCTATCTTTCTCCCAAAGACGAAGTTTTTACAATATTAAGCTCAAAAATAATTAATTAATTAAATTAATTAAAAAATTAATTAATTAAAAAAAACTACTTTAGACTCGACGGAATTCCGCGAAACTTCAGACACTACCTGGCATGGTCATTTACAATAATCCTAAGAGGTTACTCAATGAACGAGATCATCAGAGCGCCTTCCACCACTTTGGAGGAAGCCTCTGGAGGGAAAAACTCAAGGGAGATTAACCCGGCTGGTTAGGCCACATTAACCTCCTGAGGATAAAAAACCCCCGATGAAAGGAACTCCCCTGATGTCAACATCCAAGGTACCTGACCTAACTATGATCCATGCAGACATTATTACATTATATACCCTCGCAGGGGTGCGGAAATCCCTTTTACAAAAATTTAAGTGCTGGTGTATAAAACACCCACCACTAACCCTGAGATGAAAACCCTCGATGAAAGGAACTAACCTGATGTCAACATCCAAGGTACCTGACCTAATCCATGATCCATGCAGACATTATTACATTATATACCTCGCAGGGGTGCGGAAATCCCTTTTACAAAAATTTTAGTGCTGGTGTATAAAACACCCTTTAGAACCATCTTTGTCTCTGACATGGAATAATCTTCATGATAATGAGTCAATTCGGTGGTTAAACCAAATGTAATAACAGTGCCCTAGTTGGTTTCCCTTTTGGATGGGTTGCTACCGGGTGGATCTCGCGGAAACGCCATCGGCCCATTCCTCCATATACTTACCATTTTCCACTTATATTCCTTTCATCTCCCTATCCTTGTTTGGGCATGGATTGAAGCCGCGGCACCGTAGCGGGTTGTACCTTACCCTCATGGGAAGAAGGGGCTAAAGGCTCCAGAGGGTAAAAGTAGCCGCGCTAGTTCAAAAGCCAATGTTGGAAAATTCGAGATGCTTCGTCAGGATTCCCGAGAAAGCAAAGAAAAAGCTTCTAAGAAAAAAAGGGGACCCATAAGATAACACATAAACACTCAAGGTACGCTTGATGAGCGCGTACAATGTAACCGACCGAATCGATAAAATCTACTTATCCTAACCGAAATACAAGCAAAACCGTTCAAACCGGTGATTGAAATCGTTTCATGACCGTCTCCTTTCCATGGAACGGTTTTTCCTGCAACCTATTACCCAAGCATGTACCGCTAGTAAATTAACCGGCGCAAAATAGATGGTAATTTAAAAAATAAAAATAAAAAAGGGGCATGCAATGGAAGTTGCTTACTGATGTATTTTAATGTACTTCAATTGCATATGCTAAGTGGAGTGCACTTACCTTAGTGCTATCTTTGGTTGTATACACCGCTACTTTTCACGTATATAAGGGAGAAACTTCGCGAAATTTGTGTATAATGGTTTGATTCGGCTACGAACATGAATATGTTTTTTTTTCAAAATTTAAATATTTTATGTATTTTTTTAGTGATCGGTTTTTATCCTCGGTTTTTTTCGGGTTTCTTGCTTCCATTTCGGTTTTTGGTTCATCACCAACGATCGGGTCCGTTCTCCTCGAGCATCCTGATAGAACGTCCAACAATGAAATGACCTATTATGACCATGGGCATAGTAACGCATATGACACTCGCCCACTTACTGGGTCACCAAACCAAGGTAGTGGCTCTCTGCGGCATAGCCAGAGAAAGGGGCTCTCATCACAAACCAACCTATCCTACTGAAATGTTTCAGGGATAGCCAACGCCGCTCACATCTAGCCACTGCCGACAATGGCCTCAACTATTCCCTTGAAGCACAAGAGAAAAAAGATCAAAAGAAATAAAGCTATGAGTAAGAGGCAATGAACAACAGGGAAACAATTGCATTTATGACAAGGTGTAACTCACCCTCAACAAAGGCAATTCACAGTAAGATTTTACATTTCCATGTTATTACATGCACCATGCCCAACATCTATCCCATGCCACCTCATACACTTACATGACCCGGATTAGACCCCACCTGGGAAACATATCCAAACTTAAGAGAGGTTAGTCCAATAGGACACCCCCGAGACCTTCTCCAAACCTAAACATGTCAAATTGGTATAACCTAGAGCATTTGTCTAGGTTAAGAGGGGCTTGATGCACATGTTTGAGTAATTTACTTATTGGATGTGACTTACATGCTATGATCCATGTGGGATTTATGAACCTCTCGAGGGCGCATTTGTTGCCTCGCTAACCTTGCTTGGTGGACAAGTACACATGAGGAAATGATTAGCTTCCTGATTCCTTCATGGGGCTCAAAGCCTATGGATGGATGTTGAAACCCCAAACAAGGGGTAAGAAGAAATTGGCACTCGCACCTAGAGGATAGAGGATGTTGCCTTTGTAGGCACCCTGACAGACCTAGACCATGGGGACCTTGCTCTTCCCACATGGACGCTAGCCCTTGATCGCCCCGGGCGGCCACCATCATAGCTCCAGACATCACCCGTAGGTAGGGTTTTATTTTTGAGGTTTTGTATCGAGATCTAACAAAGTTCGTCACTTACAAATAATCCAAAATATCTGAATATGGTAATCAAATCCATATGGACAAATATATATGTAATAAGAATGAATAGTAAGATATTAAGATATAAGATATTGGCAATTGAGAATGAGGGCTCGCTTATATACCCAATGCTAGGGTGCCCTTAACCAATAGTCATGTCCTTTGAGACATGTCCTTTCATTATAAATAATTATTAATTATTAATTAATTATTATGTTATAAATATCTTGGCCATATGTATATATGTTCATAACATTTGCCTTCCCTTAAAATGCTTTTGTCCTTCAAAGCATAATGTTATATTCTATCTCTTTGCTCTAGCTTGTAATTATTGTCTCATGATTCTTTCATTCTGAGTTAGTAATCGTTGAGGACCTAAGACAATAGGATCTTCTAAGCACCGAGAAAGCGTAACTGCCAAATTGTAAAGGAGTCTACCCACCCTAATTCTATCTTCTACAGGAATTGAGTTTATAGGGTTCTGGAAAGAACTTTGATGTATTTTGACTCCCATGATAGCTTCCTTTAATATTTGTATAAAAAAGTTTTTCTTTAATATTTGAAATATCCTTTGGTCTTCACTTTTTCAAAAAAGTACTTTACTTCTTTATCAAATAATGGCGTAAAATATTTTTAATCTTTTATCAAATAATAAGCATTTGATTTTTTTATATCTCCATAAATAACCCAATATAATCCCTTTTTATTTTATTTTTTTATCAAATAATAAGTATTTGATTTCTTTATATCTCCATAAATAATCCTTCTTTATTTATTTTTTTTATACTTAATGCTCCTTCAATATTTGTTATTTTATTTTTATCAAATAATATGCATTTGATTTCTTTTATTACTTCCTTTTGAAGCTTAATAAAAACCCTTTTAAATAACCTTATTACCTTTTACTCCTTTATGATATAAGGTTGCCTAAACTTATAAGAACTTTCTGATACAGCAACTTACTTTATATATATATATATATATATATATATATAAGAACTGTGAATCTCTTTTTTAATATGTTATTTAAAGAATGTGTGAATAATCGCTAACCTTCACCTTAACAAATCCTGGTTAATATTTGAACCCACTCAACCGTATGGACGGAGGGACACAGCGTACGGAATTTTCAATTTAATTGGACAAAGTGGAAATGGAAGGTACAAATGCGGCTACTGATAAATTGTACGACGATTGGTACAGAATAGCAACAGGTACTGCAGCGGCTGGTGTACGGCTCACAATAAAAATCATACGGTACAATGTGGTTGTTGTGGATGTACGGACATAATTTAATTTGATGTACGGACGCTAATCACAATTGTACGGATATCGTATGGGCCAACCGTTTATGTGTTGTATGGCTGGAAACTTGTGCGGATCTGTACAGTGTATCGATTCACTCAATTATAACCAACAACTGTACATAAACAACAAGTTTAATGAACTGTAATCTTGAATAAAAATGGTATGACTTGCAACTAATGAATTGTTGTACGGAAAACTATTTGTGCATGTATGTTTGTGGGTACTAACTTTGTATAACTGATGTATTTTTATATGTTTTGGTAGCGGAACCTTATTTCTTGAAACTGATTTTTTCCTTCTCTTTATGTCCTAATTTCTTTTTATTTCATCTACAACAATCTTGTAGCGGAATGATCTTTTCATGAGTTAAAAAAGAAATTCTAAATTTTATTTTAATGGCCAATGGCATGTTGTGGTCACAAACCTAGACAATTAGAGAAACTCTCAATTTTTTATTTTATTTTTTACCATGCCCGTAACCAAATCTGAGTTTATATGGATAAAAGCTTGAATTGGTCAAAGACCTAAGTTCCTAAGAACTTTGAAAAATTTGAATGGCCAAAGGCCCGCATCAATGGTCAAAGACCTGGATTTCTCAGAGAAACTCTAAACAATGGGATTGGCCAAAAGCCGGATCAAACAAGGTCTGATAAAGAGATTGACCAAAGGTCGATCAAAACGGCTCGATACTAAATGAGACAAACAAAGTTCGCCACGCACAAATAATCCAAAATATCCGAAATATAGTAAATCAACCATATGGACAAATATATATGTAATAAGAATGAATAGTAAGATATTAAGATATAAGATATTACTAAATTGAGAATGAGGGTTTGTTTATATACCCACTAGTTAAGTGCCCTTTAACCAATAGTCACAAGTCCTTTGGAGAAGTCCTTTCATTATAAATAATTATTAATTATTAATTAATTATTATGTTATCAATATCTATTTATATGTATATTTATGTTCATAGCATAACTATTGTTTAGGAATGATGGTCACCATGCAAGACATCTTAGAAAGTCTCACGGAATTCTTGAGTCTAGATTTAGTTTTTTAATTAATTAATTTTAATTAAATTCCCTAAGTTTGAAGGTTCAATTCATTTAATTATTTTGTGAAAAATTTGTAAAAACTAGGTCCTCGGACTTGATAGGGGTATTTGTGCTCAAAGAAATGGAATGAGACCCCCACACCCTTAGACCAAGTTTCAGCTCATTCGGACAAGTTTTTCTAGGTTTTTTTTGTCCACTTAAGAGTTTTTCGTGAAAACAAGAATTTTAATTGCCAAGTCTTGACATAGCAAAATGTAAAAATCTAAAATAATGAGTTAAAAAGGATGATGAAAAGGTGGAAAAAGAATAGAGAGATTTTTCCTAACCTTTTCCAATCCTCACATCACCCCATCACCCAAATTAAGCAAAAACGCTACTTTGCTCTGTAGAGTGGTGTGCCTCCTTCTAGAAAGTCTCCAAAAATGAAAAATTAAGGGGAAACTTACATATCCCTATACCTTTTCCTAGCCTCCACTTGCCTTTTTGTTTTGATCCTCGCTATCCCCACTCCTTTGGGATAACCAGGAGATCATGTCCGAGGCCCACTGTGTCCTAGACATGGAGTACCGAGAGCAGGATTGATTCCGAAAGATGGCCTTGAGGGCCCACCTTCTTCTTCCATCATCTTTATCTTGTCAAGATTAAACATCAATCCACCATCGGTGTCCTCAGACAAAGAGGTTCTTACTTCATGAGGAAAGTAGTCCGTGTATCATGGTATGTGTCACATTTGATCGTTAAACCTTTAAATGTATGCATCCATTCCTTTTATTTCTAACGAATCGCTTGATCTTACATTTGCCCACTTGACCATGTTTGGGATTGACAGGGACCTAGCAAGCCCTCAGATCTATAGGGTTTTGGTTGGCCACCTGAGATTCCCAAAAAGCCATCGTCCCCTCCCATCATAGTATCACTCTTAAGATCTTTGTTTCCGGCCACCTATCTTACCCCTTGTTCTGCATTGGTTGACCTATTTTCTCGTGGATTGCACCTTACCTCATAAGAAGGGGCTAAAGGCCTAGAAGGTAAAAGCAAGCTGGTAAAAGATGATAAAAGCCCAAGAACAAACCTCGAGATGCTTCGCCAGGATCCAATGAAAGCAATAAAAGGCTTCTCAATAAGAAACAAGAGGGACCCGAAAAATAATAAACAAGACCTAGTCGAGGATAGGGGTCTTGTTATCCTCGCTATCTAGGGGATAACTAGGAGATCATGTCTCTCGAGGCTCCACATGGTCCTAGACATGGAGCACGAGCAGATTGGATTTTGAGCATGGCCCTTGAGGGCTCCTCTTTTCTTTCTCACCATACCTCGCCAGCCAGCACTGTACTCATCACTACCTACCGGGCTTGCATCGTAAAAGGTTCTTGCTCCATGAGGTAATTGGTCCGAGGTGTCATGGTATGTGTCACATTTGATCATTGGTGACTTCATGTATGCATTAGATCTCTTCATTTCGGATGACTGCTTTGGATCTTACACTAATCTATCACTTTTGACCACTGCTAGTGATTGATTGGCAGCTTAGCGAAGTTGAGACTCATGGGTTTTGGTTAGCCACCAAAGGTTTGAAGAACCATCGTCCGGCTTCCCCCTCATTTCACTTTTCATCTTAAAACCATCTATCCCATTCCCCTAGTTCCGCCATTAGGATGACCATCCAGGTACATCTTGTCTTAGGGAAGAAGGCTAAAGGCCCAGAGGTAAAGCGCAAATTGCAAAAGATAAAAGCCATAGGAAAAAATGAAAAAACCTAGAGATGCTTCACTTCGTGGGATCCCCGAAGGCAATAAAAGGCCTCTCATAAGAAACCGAGGGACCCTAAGAAAAATGATAAATAAATAAGTGCAAGACCTAACCAAGAGGATGGGAGGTCTCACGAAATGGCCCATTATGTTCATAGTATTTACGGTATGACATTGCCACCATCCTCGGGTCACCAAACTGGCAAAGGACCTTTGGTTGTAGATGGGCTCAAAGTTGAAGTTGGGGTCTCAATAATGAAAATTTATTTCTCGCTAAGATACAGGGTAATCTGGCCACCTAGCCAAGGCAAGGTCCTCTTCGTCAAGGCTTGTTGCAAAAAATGAAAATAAAGAAAAGATAAGGCAATAAGGGCTCGAAAAAGTGCATCCATGACGGTACGTAAATACCCTACAAAGGCACCTTACGACGACACTCTGGGGTTCCGACTCATGACTAGACATCCCTAAAACCACATCAATGGCCACTATACATGGTTTGAATGTTCCCATGAAACTTTCCATCTCGGGTGGGTATTAGCCCAATAGGTTGCCCTTTGGTTGCTTTGGCTCTCTATAGTGGGTTCTGTGTAGTCTCTTTGAGCTCTTAGAAGATTTGTTAGGAATGTTATGCATATATTTGATAATTTTAATGATGAAATGTGATTTACATTGCCATGATGTTTTGGACCTCCATGGGGCTGATCCCCATGGGTCAGCCCTTTGCAGATGGGACGTTGGCTTTGGGCGGACAGGTACCAGAGGATCGGGTGCACATGGGGAGATGATTAGTTCGACTCCATGGGCTGCGAGCCCACTAGATGGATGCTACGCGCAGAGCTGGATTGTGGTTTTGTGACGAGCCCTGCAATGTAGAAGAAGAGGGACTTCATCGATCGCTTTGGCATAGGTCATGATCTGACTCAGCCCCGGCAGGGACGGCTAACTTGATGGGACAAGACGCTTCACCGCTAGCTGGATCATTTAGGCATGTGGGCCAGTATAGGTCTCTTTGGGCAGCAAGGACAAGTTGCCGGAGCCCCTGGAGGGGCAACGCTTTGCTCATTGGATGGTTGTCAAGCCCTAAAAGGGCCAACGCTCCCCTAAAGGGTTTCGACTTCATTTAGCTCATATTTTGGCATTTTAGCATGTAAAAGTGACAAATGATTAAAATCAGATTGTTAGCCTTGTCGGCCTATTTCCGCTGACCTATTTGTAAATTCACAGCTATCAAAGTATTGTATAAATAGAGGATGTTTTCCTCTTTGATCATAACATAACTTGTTCTCATTTGAGAGTGCTTCTTTAGCTCCTGTTCTTGGATTTTGCCCTTGAAGTGTGGTGCAACCTCTTGGAGGAGTTAGTTTTTTGGCAAAGTGGTGCTCTCTATGCTATTGGAAGGTTTTACAACTAGGGTGGATTGGTTTTTCTGGCGATCTTGTAAGTGTTCTTTCATCAAAACTTTAAGTGAATGGTTGGTTTAACATTTGCATTTATTGTCATCTTGTTGCATTTACTTGATCCTGTCCCTTAGGGAGCCTACACACAAGTAGGGTTAGGTGTCATGTCCCCATAGCATGTGCTTATAGCCATTGGATTTGAGAGAGTTTTTAGCCTAGCCATAGCTACATCTAGCTCTTTTATCTCTTGAGCTAGTTTCTTTAGCATAAATTGAAGAAAGAAGGCGCCCTAGGCCTCCAATTGACTTTACACCTAGGGTTTACTTAGGGTTTTGAAAAGCCTTGCCTTGAAGCAACACTTTTCAGCCATAGATTTATGCTTTTGAGCTAGCCGCTTTTGCCAAGAAAGTCTTAAGGAGAGGATTGAAGCCTAGGCCCAGCTTTAGCCACACCTAGGTAAGTCTTTCTTCTAGGGTTAGGGTTTTGGCCTTGCTTTAGCAACACCATTAAACCCTAGTTCTCGTCCTAGGTTTGAACTCTTCCTAAACCAGCCAGTCACACCCTCCTTTGACTCCATCAACCCAAGGCACTAGTCCATGAATGCTTGAGCTTGTTATGCCTTAAAACTTTTCAAACTACTCCAAATTTTGCAACCCTACTAACCCAACGTCTAACCCTAGCTAGTATAAAGACTAACCCTAAGCTGACAACGTTGGCCTTAAAATGAACTTTTGCTTGGATAGAAAGGAGCGGCCTTGTCTTCTCATCATAGTCATGGAGTTAAATTTGTATTTTTGCGGGTTGAATTTGTCAAAACGCCCACCATTGGCTAGCTAACCTACGTAATCAGTACTTATATATAGGTGACGTCATAATCTTGTTTTCTTGCTTATACCAAACGTTGTGACTTCTACCACTTTATTTGATAGATCTTGAGGCATTGATTACATCCATAAGCTATTTTGACAAAACGCTGTACTCATTGTCTTCAAAGTGTCTTGAACCCTATAACACGCCACCCATCAAGAAATAATATAGGTGATGTAGCAAACTTGTTGTATGTGAGATGATTTGATATGTTTATTGCATTAATGATGATCCATGGTTTAATTCTACACATTGAATTCTTTTGATATACTTATTGAAGAAGTGACTTTTCCTTTGTTTAATAATCATTTACTCACAATAATTATATTTCTTCATTGCTCATATATACATTTCAGCATAGTCATTGATTTCATGAAGTACTAACCCACCGCAGCACACATTCTAGTTTCCTTGTTTTGTCTCGCAAACAAAGTAATTACCGCTGGCCTTATCTCTTTGACTATCTCTTTGGCAAGAATCGCGGAAAGGCTTCTGACTTGGCCTTTACCCTTTAGCCTTTAACCTGACAGTCTTAGGGACGCTCCCTTGGACTTGCCCTCCTAACAGAAAGAGCCCCCCATCAAGATGACAAGCAGTGGGGAAGCTCCTGCTAATTTGCCACCTCGACTCAAGCCCCATCTTTAACCTCTCTCATACAAACCGCGGCGATACCGTGTCTCATCATGAGCTAAAATTCTTATTAGGTCTCATGGTACCTAGAAGATGACATTGCCACCAAAGGTTGGCCAGACAGGCGTTGACCCTTGGTTGCATGGCCGCGAAAGGGGGTCTCATCATTGTGCCAACCTTCATTTCTCAAGTAGTACTTGTGGGTAACTGTTACCGTCGCCACGCCAAGGCAAAGGTCCCCGATTAGTGCCTTTGAACAAAAAGAAAAAAGCAATATAAAATGAAAGAATAAAGGCGTGGGCGAATGGGCTTCGGAAATAATGTGACCAACGATTGTGAACACTACTTTCTACAAAGGTACCTACATGTAATACTCTCTTTTGCATCCTTGGCCTTCACTACACCCACATGCTTGATTATCCCCCACCACATCACCCACTTACATGGCTGATGAGGTCTTTCTCTCGAGAACTTTCCTTTTCCTGTGGACACTAGCCTAATAAAACCCCTTGTCCCTTTTCCCCGTGACTTGTATTGCGTGCTTGCGTAACGCCTTTGAGCCGTTAACTCCGATGTATTAGGGATTTTATACATGTTTAATAATATTGATGATGAAACGCATTACATTGCTATGATCCCTGTGGTTGATGAGTCATACGCTTTATACACACTGGGAAACGGAAGAAATCTTCAATCCACCTCGTGTGTCCTTGGGTAAGTGAGAGCATGCGTTAATACCTTAATCCTCAACTCCTCCTGCCTGCGGCTTCAACTCCTCCGTCTAGGCCAACTCCTAGCGAAGACAAGGGGGGTAGTCCCTAACAAATATACTAAGGCTTTGAAATAAGCTAAGTACAAAAAATGAAATCTAGGAGTTTATTATTCATTCAGCAATCAACCATAAATTGAAATGCACATAAACCAATTATTCATCCACGATACAACATCAAGCATATACTTGCATAAAAGGATACTTAGGTACGTTTGTTATATGCAAGTAGTATTAAAGTTGCTTCAAATAGATATCAAATGTAAAATGGAGTCTGTGGCTTTGTTGAGTGTAAACAATGAGACCAGTGCCTTAAAGGGAATCGTGGGCAATGTAGTTCGTGTGTTTTATTAGGATAAATTGATGTTGAGTTGATGAGATGGTTTGGGCCTCCTTATGTATCATTCACCAATCTAAAACTTGTCAACCGGGTGTATCGCAGATCCAACAAGGCGAGTTGCCAAGTGATTTGACATACGACACCCAGGGTAGAGGTCTTAGGCAAATGATACCACTTAGAGATTGTCCTAATTAATCTATCAACCACTGACCAGCCCAGCGTGTATGAAAATTACTTCCAGCAGATCGAGACTAGCTCGCAACTGGAAGGGTCAAGAACTGCACTGAGAGCTGAGGGGAATTTGTTTATTTTAAACAAGAAGTAAATAACTGAAATTGAAATGTGAAACTAATTATAATCCACACTGACCAGGCCTCTTTTGAGGAGCTGAGGGGATGGTTTATTTGCCAACTTGAAATTGCAAGAAGTAAAGCTAATCTAGCAATTAAATGTTACTTTCCAAATTGAAATCTAATCTAAGTGTTGATTGCAGTGCTTTGTGATGAATTGGGAGATTACTTTAGCTTATCTTTAGTTATGAAAGTTGAATCTAAGCTAAAATTGCAAATTGAGACAAACACAAAAAAAACATCGTTCCCCCAGGGGGGATGAAAAGTGAGAGTTTGTAGCTCCACTAATTTTATTAAAGAACTTGCACAAATACTTATGGGAGCGACTTGTGACCATTCATTAGGGGGGTCACAAGTCTTTACAATGTTTTACAAATGTTTATTGTAGAAAGGGGGTGCCACGGGGGGTCACGAATGCTCCAAATCCGCCCAAAACGGACAGAATTTCCTCTTATCTGTTAGCAAACCTGCACAAAATAGCAAGCAAACAAAGACAAAAGATGCCCAAAAACACTTTGGAAGTGTTTTTGGTTATTAATAGGAAAGCCCCAAAATTGACTAAGTAAACTAGCATAAAAAATTAGCAAAATGAAGTAAGAAGAGCGAGCTAAAGAGCTTGTCTCCTAACTAGCATAAAAAAATTAGCAAAATGAAGTAAGAAGAGCAAAGAGCTAGTTCCCAAGGCAATTGAAAATCCCAACGTTGAAGTGAAATTGATCAAACAACTCAAAACTCTTGAATCTCAAACCCTAACTAAACTAACCTCTAAGTTGTTACTCATTGGTTATTTCCATCTTCACGCAAAAGAATGTCTGTTTTAAGAGCAAATTGAAACGTGGTGGCTTTAGGCACAGCTTGAAAGAAGTGTTGATTGGTTACCTTGAATGCCACATTGTTCCAATATTTATCAGAAAGTGTTATATCTTTTCATTGTTATTAATAAACATTGACTTCAACAATATTTACAAGGCTGTTCATATATATTTTATCGATAGTCTTATGAAGTACTAACCCATTGAAATATTTGCTATATCGCTTGTTGTTGCTTTGTTCCAAAGTGTGTGTTCTTTCTTCATTGGGATGCATTTTTATTATTATTGTTTAGGCTGACATCCTCACAGGTGACTTGTGAAGAGGGAAATCTTATCTTTGTCCTATTAGCCTTTGCTCTTCCTTCCAAACACAGGTCACCAAGGATCGCCTCCCTAGGCCTAACTTTAAAGAAGAGAAAGCACTTCATCATGGTGACATTGGTGATAGGGTTCATACATGCCAGCCACTTCCATCTTATAGCCTTTTCTCCTAGCTACAACCTGTATGATAACAATCCCAACACTCCTCACTCATCCACATCCTTGATCCATGTGATCAAAACCCCTAGACAGTGCCCTATCCTGGGATTCTAAAGCAGTTTGGTGGTGGACACTTTGGCATGTAAATTCAACAGGTAGGTTTGCCTCTCCAAGTATAAATAGATCCTCTCCTCACTCTCCTCTTTTACCATATCTTGAGCTATTGTTATGCTACTTGATTTTCCTCTCTCTCTCTCTCTTTCTTGTTCCATCTTTCTTCCATTCTTTGGCTCTTAGGTTTTTGGAGCAAGTATTTCTCCAAGATCCCTTCCTTGAGTAATATAAAGAAGAAACATTGGAAGATCATTGGAAGAGCAACAAGTATTTTTGTTCTTGCTACATATGAGGTAAACTTGTATGTGTTTGATTTGATTTATGCATAGCCTAGATCTTGGGTAAAGTATTTTATTTAAGTAGATCTAACAACGAGTATTCTTGTAGATCTATATATGTGAGTTGTTAGATAGGGTGCAAGTATTTCATCTTATTAGCACACTTAGCCATATTATCTTGGTATGCATAGATCTTGCTAAGTTTTTGCAGGTTTGGCTTCAAGGGTTTTATGGGGAATGCCTCAAGGAAGAGTCCTCCCTTAAAGCACACATAAGCTCCTCTTTTCTCTATCTTCTTTTCTCATTCTTTCTTGCTGTCCTTTCATATATATTTTAGCTAGCTTAACATCTTAGAGTGGTCATCTAAATCCACTTTCTTCATAAAATTTTCTTTGTGAAAAATTTCTACCAAAAATAGAATTTTTTCTTCATCTTTGTTTGTTGTGTGTAGCATTTCTAGCAAGTATACTTTGCTGGTTTTTGCAGGTTCAGATCTGGTTGAGGGGGTTAAGTTACCCCAAAAACGTCCACACAACACTCCAAGACCCTTCCCTTCAAGTGGGTAACATTCTCAACCTTTCTCTTCACTTATTCTAGCTTCTTGGGCATACTTTCTTTCACTTCTTGCTAGTTTTTAGTTGCTCATAGTGTGGGAGAAGGATTGGTACAACCTACCTCCCACGTGTGAGCTTGGGTAAGATCTAGCTTTGAGTTCTTCACCTCTAAATCACTCTCCTAAGCTAGGACGTGGGGTTAGTGAGCTTCTTGCTTGCTTGCCTTGCTTGCTTGCCTTGCTTGCTTCTCTCTCTTTCTTTATCTCTTTCTTTCCAAGTTATCTTCTAAAAGTTTCATAATTGCCTACACTTTGGGAGAGGAATACCCCAAATTGTGAGGCTACGGTTTTAATGTGCTTTTGATCTATTCATGCTCTAATGGTTAAAACAATCTAGATATAGATCTCTCACACATTAATCTTTGAGCTTAAGCCCTTGGGGCATAATCAACTTATTTAGATCTAGTTGCATGTTATATCTATTTTAAAGATCTATCTCATTTACATGTCGTAAACCAACACACTAAATGGTTAATGCTTAGATGGTTTAGTAAATGGTTTTGCTTTTCATGTTGTAACATCTTAAGGCCATTTGCCAACACACTAACGTTAATGGTTGTTGTATAAAGTTGATAGTGTAGGCACATAACTAAATCTCTCAAGCTTTCTTTCATACTTAGTGCTTTCTCTTAATGCTTTAAACAAACATAAGATAAGTGGTGATAAGCTTGAGCTTTCTCTTTTCTCTTTTGGCAAGTTGTCCTTGCCCTTGTGCTTTAGTTTTCTTTCATAACAAGTTACACATGTTAATGATCAAATGCATGGTGATAAACTAAATCATTATTGAGCTCTCTTTAAATGTTGTATATGTGTTAATGCTCTCCATTCTTATGCTTAAATAACACACTTTCTAAGCTCATAAAAGTTTCGGTTTTGACATTAAATCACCTAATTAAGGCATCTCAAAGTCATTAAAACACTTTAAAACACCATTAAAAGTCTAACCAATTGATATACATACTTAATAGACTTAATAGGGTACTTTAAACCACCATCTTCACCATCTAAAACGGGGATTGAGGAGGGCAACGAAAGGTGATAGACCGAGGACGATCTCACGGCACGAAGGAGCGTCCTTTCCGTAAAAACTCAATCTTTCGGGCTGACCTGCGAAGCTAGGGTGGGCCTCGTTGCTTCACTTCTTGAGCATCCAGCAGCTATTTGGCAATCGGGGGAGGAGGTTTTTGGTGAAACATCTAATAAGGGTAATAAAATCTTTTTCAATCTTAAGAACCCTTAACTCACTAAGTAATTAAACCTTGGGCTTAATACTTGTAATTCAATCTTTCATCTAGTAATACTTTGTGGGTTATATAACTATGTGTTGAGTATCATAATCATTGTGGAATACTTGTGCCTTAACTTTTAAAACTTCTAAATTTTCCTTTGAGTTGTGAATGTTGATGTTGCCATTGAGGAGCAGTAAAATAGAGTAAGTGCTATTGGGGCATGCTTAGGCCTAATGTGTTGATGATGCTCTCGCCTTGATCTTCTTGATATCATGCACACTCATAACGTGATTAGCTTGTTGTATTGTATCATTGTATCTCTAGCATTCTTTATTGTAAGTATTGGTATATTTATTCTTTTGTAAGTAACTTGTAATTCTATTGTAACGAAACACCCTTTAATTTAGTTGACCCCTTGCCCAACCTTAGGCACTAGTCTTAGTTGACTTAGGGAAAGGGCTTGCTTAACATACTAACCCTGCATCTTGCATTGCTGCTTTTGCACCATAGGTTAGACTCGCCCCAAAACTTTAACAAATTAAAATCAACTCCTAGAACTTAAACTCTAAATCTTATCTAGAAACTAAGGTCTACCCCCCTTGGCTTCCCTAGGAGTGAGCCTAGACGAAAGAGGTTCCGGTCAAAGTGACGCGTGGGCTGTGAACCTAGGCATTGTGCCTCCAAGGACACACTAAGTGAGCTAGACTTAGCTCACGTTTGCAATTGTGTATAAGGACGGCAACAGACAGATGGCACCTTAATGACTTATTTTAGGGGAATGGTTACATGCATCTTAGATAGTGCCCCCTCAAAGTCAAAGTTCAAGTCAACCCTCTCAGTCTTGGATGTCTTGGGAAGAAGTACGTCCAAAGGTGGGGGCTTTGTTTGACCAGTGGTAGGTTGGCTCAGTTTCTTTCTTCTATACACCTGGAACTCTTGTTTCTTCAATTTTTCTTTTGATTCTTGGTCTAGGTTGTTTATTACTACCATTCTAGCTTTCCTGGCCACTTCTCTTATGGCCTCTTGATGTTCTTCAACAGTGATATTTATCTGAGGGCCTTCCATGAGATGGCCTATATTGTTTACTTGTTGATGGTCATTATCACTGTAAGGACATTCATGCTCCCAATGTGCTTCGCTGCATTCAAGG